>CAIGRT010192889.1:0-13483 GCA_903798405.1 Fraxinus platypoda | reverse complement strand
GAACAGTACTCAGCAGGGTGAGGGTAATTATGGAAACCAAAATGACGGTCAAAGTCAACAACTGTGGCTTAAGATATTATAACAATTTCAACCAACGACAATGTTTTGGAATGAATAGTAGTTAGCAGAGGGAGTAACTAGGAAAACCAAAATGCTTCAAAATGAATAGTACCCGACGGATTGGCTCTTTTATTATAGTAGGGATTTACTGAAAATCTATCTTTTTTAGCCAAAAAACAAACGAACAAATAGTGGCATAATGATTTATTTTGTGTTACGACTTGCTCTAATGGGGAGAATACCACAAAATAGGGATATCTCCTGATTTGGCACCGAGATTACTATTCAAAATTCGTTGAAGTCGACAAGTTTATCATAAGTATAGTTTTTGAGTTGTTGATTGAGCCTTTTTATAAGACCATTGATTGACTCTTCAAGTTCTATTCGACCTGAACAAAGATGTCTCGAGATGGATGGTGTTTTAAGCAAAATCTTTGAGTGGCCTTAGGCAAAATAATAATAATAAAAATTAACGAAGCAAATTATTGTAGATGAAAAGTTTATATATTTCTTTCGTCTTTTATATATATGCATTGTTTAGGAAAAAAAATTCAACCAAGCACAATGGAAATGAAAAATCCAAAAATATGCACAAAAGAACACTCAATCCAGCCTGTGCACGAGCAAGCCATGAAGGAAAGGGGTCTACTCCATTAATTTCAATCAGTTACTTCGTCTTCAATAAAAAAATATTATTTATTGGATTTGTGAGGGAATTTAGGGACTTTTCAAATTAAGTCAATCATGAAAATAAGAGACATAAAAAAAAAAACAAGCCTTACAAGGAAGAATGTTTGATCCAGAACTTAGCCTGGTCTCAACAATATGAACCTCTTAGCATACCTCGCCCAATGCTCTTTCCTATGTGGTAAAAAAGGCTTCCGTGTCTTCTTTAATTTAAGTCAATTGAAACCCAAAGAGATCAAGTTAGATCTTATGAATTTTCACTTTGATGGAGAGATCGAAATGATTGAAAACCGGAGTGATAACCATAGGAAAAATACTTTATTAGTTGAGAAAATCAAACAATATAATATTTTGCTTACTCAAATCACAACCACTCTTTATAAAAAGCTAGAATTGTATTGTTAAAAAGTTGTTACCAGAGTTGACACGAGACTAATATCAAAATTCTTTTTTTATGGACTAAGCCAGAACACAATCTTTTTCACGTAAGAAGATGATCGTAACCCTAATTTACTACATAAGAAGAACGAGGGTAACATATGAGAGAACATGGGTAATAGAAATAAGAGAAAAGAGGCTGTGAGGTGTTCAAGAGCTTGTTTGGAAGATATTTTATTTCAAAAGTGTTTTTATTCATACATTTTATGTGATTAATATTTTTTCTTACTTTTTAACCACAAAAAAAAAATATTTTCATTTGAAAAATCTCTCTCTCAATTTTGGTGCAAAATGGACCGGCTTATGGAAGGATTCATAACTCTCAAATCAAATGGCCATCGTTTGTCCACATGGAGCAATCACAATGAAAACGCCTTCGTGGTTTAGGATCGCATTTTAAGCAAATTAGAATATTTTCAATTTAAGTCCTCCAAGTTTTACGCTTGCATCACTTGCATCCAACATTAATTTGGAATTTGGATTTGGGATCTCAAGAAAAACCTATAAACATAGATGGGGAGGACCTGCACAAACGAAAGTTTGAATCAAATCCGTCGCACATGACTTGTCCGTTGGTAGGGCCAAGCTTTCGCAATAAGTTTTGGCCATACTCTAGGTTTTCATGTCCAGCCCAGTTAATTTTATAGAAATAATTATTTTATTTTGAAAATAATTTGACACGTGAGTTTGTATATCCGAAAAATGTTCACACGATGCAATGATAACTTAACCAAAAAATAACGTGTGGCATCGTAGTTTCAAAAAGTAAAAATAAAAAATAAAATGTTTGCAAGATTTGTCACTAGTTCAATCAATTATATCTTGAAAACTAATAAATAATCAAAACATATGTCCCATGTAATAATGAAATGTGCTGTAGGACTTCTGTAAAGATTTTCAAGAAACAAAAAATTCAATATTAGAGACTTTTTTTTTTGCTTTTGTCTGAATTTAACAATGCACAACACTAGTGGACCACTACTATGATGTTAATGACGATTAAGCCCTTTTGTCGAAAAACTGCAAATTACTCGAATTAAGAGCCTGTTTGGTACAGATTCTCATTTTCTACAGTAAATCAATTCTCATTTTCAACCACACATTCTTCAATAAAATAATATTTTTCATCACATCAATACCTTTTTCTTCTTTTTCAACCACACATTTCTCATCATATCACTATTCAAAAATCAATTCTTCCCCCAAAAATCCCTACCAAACACACTCTAAATTATCTCCAATGGTAGCGTGAATTGACATTTTCAAAATCAATTTTACGTCTCGCGGATCTAAAATTAAATTACGTTCCAACGGAAAAATCTAAAAAATTGTGCGTAAGTGAGTTGGTAACTTTTTATCTCTTGTGAACCTATATACACATTTAAAAAAAAAAAATGTAAATTTGCATAATTTTTATCGAAAAATGTACTTTACATTTTCTTTGTATATCTTCATTGAATTTTTTTTTTTTTTTTTTATCACTTCAAAAATTTAAACCGTAATTCAGATCTAGTTTGAAGGAAGATGCTGGATTCATAGTTTACAACAAAAAAGTCCACGTGCAGGAAAAGGAAATTGACAGTCAACTGATGGCCGGAGCAAACTTTTCACATTTCTTTATGGTGAGATGTTATTTTCAAGTAGATATTATAAAAATACGGTAAATTGCACCATTGGTCCCAATGTATTGATGCATAATAAATTGATCTCTAATCTTTAATCAGAAAGAAGTTGATAATCAATCTTTCATTATAGTTACATAGTCCAATATAGAAATATACTTGTTTTGCTTAAATTATAATTTAAGCAACAATTTTCACATTGTGTGTGAATAAAAAATGAATAGTAGTTATTAATCATGCAAAACGAATGGATAAGAAGTATATTTGATGAAAATTGATTATTATTTTTAAACTTTGCCAAACATGCACTAATTTTTCTCAAAATATCAGTAAATAGACATCTAAATCCAAAAAAATCGGAAATTGAAAAACTTTCGATCTATCTAATTAATATCAGTAGCATACACCCAAGTCTAAAAAATAGTCTTCAATATATTTTATGGATCGCTTAGACGTCCTTTAATTTCTTAAAATAAAACAAAATCACGGCTAAATTTGAATTGAAAATATGAATTTGAAAAATATATATATATATTCATTTGATGTGTCACTTCGTTTAACAGAGCTTCTGAACCTAAATAAAAGTTTAGATATTATCTATTTTTTTTTCTTCTTCGTCAACCTGATGAAGTCTTTATTATATGGCAATGAATATGAATTTTTCAAACATAATTTATTTTACTCATGTGATACATTTTTAAGTAATTTACGGTTATATTGTAAATGCTCTTACATGTTAATACATTATTTTAAAAAGAGTAAGACCGACACGAGGATATGCTAATTAAAATAATAAAGTTGAAAAACATAAAAAAAAAAATTATTTATCATTATAATGATGGAATATCGATGATTTGACAATTTATGTGGAATAATGAAATATGACAGTTCAATTCTCTTCTCTCTAATGAAATTTGAATTTTGAACGTCATATTCCATTATTTCACATTTATTGTTATATTATCAATATTTCATCATTATAATAATAAATAGCAAAAAAAACGTAATGTTTTGGTTGGCGTTTCAACGGCGCCTTGAGGGACTGATGTTTAACTATAATTCGCTGTCTTAATAAAAATTGGAGGAGACCCATTTGTTACTACGTCAATAAATTGAGGACCAATGTTGTAATAATCACTTCTGAATATGAACGCATATTTTTCTTTGAACACGTTGTCAAAACTGTAGGCGAACTGTCCAATTCAATTTTCTTTGCCGAAATCTACCAAATTTCAGAGTTTTATTTGGTGGGCTTGAGCCAAAATGAAAGTAATCTATCTCTCTATACGTATATATTTATGCATATGTTATGTGAATCTATATTCAAATCTGCACACACAAATTATCAGAATCTCTCTCTGTGTATATATTGCGTAGGGGGGCTTTGGTGGTCAACCAAGAATCTTTTAAAAAAAGAGTACTTTGAAGTCAATCTCGTCGACTTTGTATTAAAATCGTACAAATCTTCAAAGGGCGGCCACAAAAAAAGTGTTTTTTTTTTTTGAACCATTCAAAAAAATTAAATATCTCCATTCTTAAGAAAATTTCGATTTCTAAAATGGCCCCAAATTTCAGAAGTTACAGTAATCTCTTCATTTGGTATTTCTTGATCAATTTTCATATAGTTTCTGTATATATTTCTGCTGAAAATGGAATTACAAGAGGCCAATCGGTAAGAGATGGAGAAGAAATTATATCAAAAGAAGAGAAATTTGTATTGGGATTCTTTAGTCCGGAGGGTTCTGATCTTAGGTACGTTGGAATCTGGTACTATAAAGTTGAAAACCAATCTGTGGTGTGGGTTGCAAATAGAGAAAAACCAATCAGTGGCAACGGTGGTGATTTAAGAATTGGAAATGATGGAAATTTGATCATATTGAATGAGAATGGTGATATGATTTGGTCTACCAATGCCAAAGTTGCATCAGATAATTCCACTGCTGTTTTAATGGATACTGGTGAGCTTGTTCTGTTTGGGAGTCATGCGAGTGGTGATCCAGATAAGGCTTTATGGAAGAGTTTTGATCATCCAACAGACACATTTTTACCCGATATGCGAGTTTACATGAATATCAGTGAAGGAGAGAGGCACGTTTTCACTTCGTGGAGAAGTGCTAGTGATCCGAGTGTTGGAAAGTACTCATTAGGTGTTGATCCTCGTGGACCACCTCAGATTGTGATATGGGAAGGGACTAGTCGGAAATGGAGAAGTGGGAATTGGAATGGACTAATATTTGTTGGTGTTCCTGGGATGAGGGCTATATATTTGCGTGGATTTAAGCTAAATGCTGAGGGTGATGGAAGGTTGTACTTTACCTATACTCCCTCAAACAGTACTGATTTGATCAAGTTTTGGATTCGATGGGATGGAACCGAAAGGCAAGAAAGATGGAATGAAGGGCTCGAGAAATGGGATTTGATACAGTCACACCCTGTTGATGAAGAATGTGATCAGTACAACAAATGTGGACCTTTTGGAAAATGTGATATGAAGAATAGGCCAGTTTGTAGTTGTATTCAAGGGTTTGTACCCCAAGATTTGGATCAATGGAGTAGAGAGAATTGGTCAGGTGGATGCACAAGGAGGAAAAAATTGGAGTGTTTATCTGAGGTGAAAAGAGATGGTTTTTTCAAGGCCGAACAAGTGAAATTGCCCGATTTTGTGGATTATGACGGATCAGAAGATGTTAAGCAGTGTGAAAATAAGTGTTTGGAGAATTGTTCTTGCACTGCATATGCTTTTGTTAGTGGCATAAACTGCATGATATGGAGTCGGGAATTGGTTGACATTGAACAATTTGTCGAAGGCGGAAGCACTCTGTTTGTTCGTCTTGACCGTTCTGAATTAGGTACGATAATTTTTTGTTGTGTGCATTGTACACTGGGCTGGAAAGTGGAAATTATACTGTCCAATCTTATCCATTTCATCATTCGAACATTCTCTCTGTCGACTGATTACAGAGATTTTGTTTGCTATATGTGTTTTAATATTTTCCCAATTTCCTTTCTGATAGCATTCCCCTTATCTTAGTTAGAAGAATTTCACTATAAATACCCATTTGCCTTTGAATTAACTTAATTTTGGCATTTCTTAAGTCTTAACTTCTATTTTCTTTAGTACTAGGGGTAGAGTCTCACCGTCTCTTATTATACCTCGCCTTTAACTTGCAGTGGATAACCTATTAGTGAAAAGTTAAGCACAGAAATAAGTTTGTATTTAGTCAATCTTCTTATGAACACGACTACATTAAGTAAACCAATGAAATTCATGAATTTCCTTTCTAGCCCTTCATATATTTGAGGAAATGATGAGTAGTTCTTTCGTTTATGATTTTATCTTAAAACAGGAGGCAACAGTAAGGTGACGAAAATTGTTATCGTAGCAGTTGTTTTGGTGGGAATCATCTGTCTAAGTGCTTCAATCTGGCTTTGCAGGCGCAAAATGAAATTTGGAGGTAAAATTCTGATATATCATTTGAAAGTACGAAATTACTAGTAGGCTTAAGCTTAACCATAGAGCTGTACACTTCTAACACGTGTTTAACTATAGATCGTTTAAACAAGAGGAACAATGAAATGCCTAAAGTCAGTCCAAGTGGGGAATTTTCCAGCGAATTTTCAGGACCTATTGATCTTAGTGTTGAAGGGCAGCCAGGAACTGAATTAGCATTGTTCAACTTCTCGTGTGTGGCAGCAGCTACAAACAACTTCTCGGATGAGAATAAACTCGGACAAGGAGGATTTGGACATGTTTACAAGGTAATTTCACCTCAGCAGATGAGGAATATGATGTTTTCTTCCTTGTCTAACTGTACGAAGCTAATCTTTTCTTTTTATCTTCAGGGTATGCTGCCGGGGAATCAAGAAATCGCTGTAAAGAGGCTCTCCAGAAAATCAAGTCAAGGTTTAGAAGAATTCAAGAATGAAATTACACTAATGACTAAACTACAACACATAAATCTTGTTAGACTTTTGGGCTGCTGCATCCAAGGAGAAGAAAAAATGATAATTTACGAATACATGCCTAACAAAAGCTTGGATTCGTTTCTTTTTGGTTAGTTTTTTGGATTTTTTGTCAGTCATTCTTAAATTTGAAGAATGAATTATTAAAAACTGCTAAGTTTAGTGCGGAATGTTCATTTAGGCTTACATTGTCAAACTTATTGCAGATCCTGCTAAGAAAGCCCAGATCGACTGGAGGAAACGCTTTGCTATTATTGAAGGTATTGCAAGAGGGATTCTGTATCTGCATCGAGATTCAAGACTTCGAATAATACATAGGGATCTAAAAGCTAGCAACATTTTATTGGACGAAGAAATGAACCCAAAGATATCGGATTTTGGCATGGCCAGAATATTTGGAGGGAATCAAAATGAAGCGAATACAAACAGGGTTGTGGGCACATAGTAAGTAATAATAGTCTTGCACATGACATTTTTTTTTTCTGCTTTCGTACAGAGTATGTATCAACTAAAGTTTTGTACTATGCAGTGGTTACATGGCTCCCGAATATGCAATGGAAGGCCTCTTTTCTGTGAAGTCGGATGTTTACAGCTTCGGGGTATTGCTATTAGAGATAGTATCTGGCCGAAGGAACACTAGCTTTCGCTCAACTGATTACTCAAACATTATTGGATATGTAAGCCTATTAGAGTCTCACTTCTAAACATTCTTTACATGTGAGAATCATCACAAGCTATCCATTTTTTCCCGTTGTAGGCATGGGATCTTTGGGATGGAGGCCGAGCAATTGAGCTAGTCGATCCTTCCATCGTAAACTTGTGTAACCAAAAAGAAGTGCTTCGATGCATACATGTAGGCATGCTGTGTGTTCAAGACACGGCGAGTCACAGACCAAACATGCCGGCCGTTGTATTGATGTTGGAGAGTGAGAATGCAACTTTTCCTATGCCAAGACAACCTACTTTTACTTCAATGAGACATTCTGGGATTGGGAATGCAGATATGTGGAATGGAAATCATGATGTATCTTCAAACAATGTAACTATTAGTGTCATTCTTGGTAGATAAAATGTTTATATATTTCTTATTCTTCTCCTACTATTTTATGTTGATATGAGTTTACCAACTTTTTCTCTTATGAACATTTTCCACGGAATGTGGTTTTACGTAGGAAATGAAAGCATTTTTGGGTGCGTTTGATTGTCAATATTTTTCGTGAAAAATGTATTTTTTCTACCTAATTTCCTATTTTTGTGTTGTTTGATTGATAATTTTTTCACGAAAAATATTTTCTTACTTTTAGTCATCTGATCATATTTTCCTTGAAAACAAAGAAAATATTTTCTTCAAGGAGATGTGATTTTTATTTTTCAGGTAATTCAATTTCTTTTTCTTTCTCTCATCTATTCACCAATAAAAAATGAATAAGTATAATATTTTCTAAATTGAAAATTAAATCAATCAAATACATTTAATTAATAATTTTCATACAAATAAGTTGTAGACAATTGCCTAAAATTTATTTTCTTTCCAAACAAATTATATGCTCATAATAAAACGCACTCTAAAATATTGTCACGTGATCTACAATCGTAAAATGATTTATACACGATGCACTTCCTAACTAAATTATTTATACAACATACTAGTAAAATGTGATAAACACATTTATTAATTATTTTCTTCATATTTTAGTGATTTACACCTCTTAATAATTTTTTTCAGTTGCCCCTATAGGTTTAATTTTGAGAGATTTTCTAGTTGCTCGTTACCACCAACATATAACAACTCTTTTCATATAATAACTTTACAAAAATAAATAAATAATTTAAGCATTGTCTCCAACTCATATATTTACCAATGGAACTATTATATTGGTGCAAGTTTCAATTGTTAACCAATTTGCAAGTAGGGAGGTAAACGAGTCGAGTTGAGCTGCCTCGCGAGCCGAAGTTTGCAACTCGTGGCTTGGTCCGAGCATAACCGTGCCAAAGCTCAACCAAAAAAATGGTGCTCGACTCGGGCTTTCGGCTTGGGCCTTCCAAGTCGAGCCGACTAATTTTTTTCCTTTTTCCTGAAATTCTACTTTTTTTTTTTTTTAAAGGCATCTACGACTTAAAAAAGGCAGCCGTAGCTGCCTTATTTCCGAAACACTGGCCATTTTGGCCCGTGTTGGTGTGGTTGACACGGGTCCGGCCAGCACTCAAAAATGAGGCCTCGGGCCACTTGAGTCGGCAAGTGGATTGACATCTCTAAGATCATGTTCTATTCGATTTCCAACATTATGCGCATCGATTTTTTTTCCTTCATTTATCCTCCATCTTAGTATTGCATAAAATGACAATAAGGATAACAAAAGTCCTCACTTCCAACTTATCCAATATCACCTTGTCCTAAATGAGGCGAAAAATTCCAGCTCCTTTAGCTAAATGGGGATGGGGACGGAAAATATAGTCTCTGGCTGGGGCGGAGCCACACTTAGGCAAGGAGTGGTCATGGTCTACTGACCACCCAAAAAATCTGATTTTTTTTTAAATTAAAAAAAAAATCAAAAAGTTCTTCATTTCTACCATATTATGTATTTCTTAACATCTTATTGTTTTCACTGTTATTTGCGGTTGAGAATTTGGGTTTATGTGATTCAATTCACATGGTAAAATATTATATGCTTATTGTGTGTCTGTATTTTTTTCTTGAATAAATATAGGGACCATAAGGAAAATCAAGATTTTGTGAATATATTTATTAAGATAACTCAATTTTAGCCTCAACTACTAATGATTTGTAGAGCAACAAATCCCTATCAACCTTGAAAAACTGAAGGTTGCTATCACTGGGCTATCTCGAACTAGGATATGGTTTTTATCATATAAGACTTGTTGGCTTCATAAACCTCTTGCCTAAAGTTATGTCTTTCGTCAATTCAAAAACACGAAACTAAACATTGATGTAATTTTAAGTTCTAGAACATCCTTATTGCATTTTTAATCTGCGTGCACGGTTCATTTCTCTAACTATTTGTTCAGAGAAAATTTAAGGCTCAAAGAACGGTCATTAGGGGAATTAGGAATTTAATTTTCATCTCTGATTTGTGTGCAATCTATCTACATGTACTCATGTGAAGGTTTTAGTTAGCAGTTTTTTTTTAAAAGGATTTAGTAATAGAACAAGGCGTTATTTTATTTATTAAGAAAATATATTTAACAAAATTGATAATGATATAATTATACGACGTTTTCAAAAATATGAAAATATGTTGGGCACAATTATAATTATATTATTTACAATTATTTTTACTATATAATTTTTGCCCACACAGAAAAATATCCTGGCTCCGCCGTTGGTCTCCGTCCTGAATCTCTTAAATTAAAATTAATTTTTATATATTTCAACTGAAATCTTATTTGAAAATAAATGATTAATTAAATGAGATGATAAAAATAAGAATATTTTAATTCCTGTCATCCCTCAATGACGATGAACATTGGCCGAACTAGAAATTTGGTTACGTGAAGGAAAACAACACAATAATATGAAAAATGTTACAATTATTTTGTTTTTCAATTGTTTCCTTTTGATAAATAGATATATAAAAAAGTCGCAATCAGGGTTGCCACAACCTCGTTTGTCTTAGTCAAATAAACCTTTAAATAAGTAAAAAAAAAAATTATTCGATTACTTTATGGCTTGAAAAGCACCAAACAAACTCGTTAGGTGATCTCTATATAACATAAAGCACGTTTAAACTTAATAGAATTTCTTTTTTCTAATCTCACACGTCATAAAATTGCAACTGGAAAAGAATTTTTATTAACGAGAACAAAATAATATTGTCCATTTAATAGGATTTTTGCTTTTCTTTTACTTCTTATAAAAGAGCTTCGTGACATATTTATTTTAGGCTTACTTCCTCTAAAAATTCTTTTACAGACAAAATACTTCCAAAAAACTATATATTCAAACATGCTCAAAAGCAACTTCTTCATCTTAAAATCAATTTTTTTTTACTTTTCAAAAATCCTATCAGACGATCCCAAGATAGCTTATTACATTTAGAATAACTGACTTAGAGATTCAAATAGGCAATATCCAAATACGAAGAGAAATAATATTGCATAAAATGACATATAGATACTATGTAAATCTGCAGATACAACTGGGAAAAGTGAATCGAGGGAAAAGAGATTACAAAAATATTCCAATCAACTAAAATTTACCATTACAAAAGAAAGCCGAAAGAGAAGGAAGTTTTCAGCAGATGAAATCTACGAAGATGCGACTCTAGGTTATTGCTAAGGGAAAATATTGTGAAATACTGTCAGAGATAAATTTCACATTAAATAAAAAAAAAAATATTTATAAATTCGGTTTAAATCATGTTTTTATATGTTGAAAAATTAAAAAATAAGTTACAAAAGATCAGTGAGGGCCATAGCCCTAACTGGGCCTAAGTAAGCTCTGCCCTTTACGATCAAGATTAATAAAGGTATTTTAGAAAGGAAAATTACATACTTAAGGTGGTTAAAATATACAATTTCAAAATTAAAAAATAAAACTTCAAAAATTAGGTCATAATTAATTTTTCATAATTAAATAAATAATTAAAATATTTTATTAATTATATATATTAAGGTCACAAACATTATACAATTTATGATCACAATTATTTACTAGTCACAATTACTGAATGTTTCGGTCACAAATCACAAATTTTATAGATCACAATTTATTATTAGTCACAAATTATCATAAATCACAAATTTTATAGGTCACAATTTATTTCATAATTAAAAACTATAAAATTAATTGGTTACAATTTATTTTTCGTTCACAAACACTATTCATCCCACCCACTCCCAATAGTTGGTCACGAACAACAAAATAATTTGTCACAAACACATTTCATCCTACCCCCACCACCGACACAATAGTTGATCACAAATTAGCTAAACACCCAACCACAAATAGTTGGTCACAAACACACAAATAGTTGGTCACATATGTTGTTCATCCTACCCTAACCCCCTACTAACACCAATCGAATATCAAGTCACCTCATCACCACCACTACCACCGCACTAGCATCACTTCACCATAACACAACTGCATACATGGGGATGAAATTTTTGGCACCAGCACCACCTCAAAAATGGATCAGATAATGAAATTTTTGGCACCATTGCATACATAAGAATGACATCGCTGCAGCGACGCATTTCGGTGTGCGCACGACGCTCACAGCACCGCGAGCAGTGTCACTCAACGTTGAGCATCATTGCAGTGGTGCTAATCCCGCTGAGTGTCGCTGTGTTGCGCAATCACCGCGCCACAGTGATGTCGTCGGCACAGTAGGTTGGGTGGGGAGATAAGGGAAATGTTAGAAAGAAAAGAAAATGATTTAGGGTTTGGGAGTAAAATTTGGGTGGGTGGGAGTTGGGGTGTAATTTAATTTTATAATGTTATTATTAATATTAGAATATTGAATTATCACTTGATTTTTGAACAAAAAACTTTTAAACCTGATTTTGAATTGAGAAGTTAAAAATCATGTTTGATTGTAAATTCCACATTTCAGAATTAGACAGAACTTCACAATATATAACTAACATGACTTTAAGGATGTGTTTGATTGGCTTTATTTTCCACAAAAAATATTATTTTTCACCTTAATTCTTATTTTTGAGGTATTTGATTGATACTTTTCCATGAAAAATATTTTCTAAAAGTTAATCACGTGACCATATTTTCTTAAAAAATAAGGAACATTTTTTTCTTTAGGGAGGGATATATTTTTATTTTTCAGGCAGTTCACTCTCCCTACTCGTCAATAAAAGATGGACAAATATAATATTTTCAATATTGAAAATTAAACTAATCAAATACATTTAATTAATAATTTTCATGAACTAAGCTCTAGGCAATTTCCATGTAAGTTCCATGCTTGCAATAATACACACCATTATTTATTTATTTTTCTTTTCAATATACTATCCCATCATCCTTTAAAAAAAAATTACATATAAAAAAATATTTTTATATAGGAAAAATTTAGTAGGCTAGGGACTGATCTGGGCAAATCCCCACTAAATCCACCACTGCCAATCATGCCACGAGAGTATTTACTTGTTTGGTCAATGAATTAGAAACACATTATAATACTTGAATACTTTCAAACTCTAAACTGAGAAGTATAATACAATTAAATGTTAGACAGAAAAGAGGATAAAATAGAGAAAATCAATAAATTTGTGTGAATTTTAATTTTATTGAGAACCAAAGTACTATATTTATATTCAATTGTAAATGAATTTGGAATATAAAAGTACCGTTCCAGTAAAACCTCTTCATGAAAATCATATGGGACAAAACCTGGATAAAGAAAAAGAGTACAACTACTCTCTTCTGATATTCATCACTAAAAATTTTGGAAACATTGAGTCGACGCATTCCAATTCAATGTACTAATTTCTTGAATATAAACATTGATAATGCTTTTTTGAATAAGTCGGCTACATTATCACTCATCGATGTCACCAGTGTATTAAAGCTTATATGTGTAATAGAATTTTGAAGAAATTTCCCATCTCCTTCGATACAACCTCCCTTGAGTTATACAATACAAATTGCAATATCTTCATAAAATATTGTTGGACTATTCTTTGTTGAAACTCTACATGATCTTGGATATGATAGACCACGTTCCTCAACTATA
>CAIGRT010192875.1:0-10531 GCA_903798405.1 Fraxinus platypoda | reverse complement strand
GTGATCGTAGGAGTTGCCTGCAGTTTTTGAGTTCGCGAGTTGGGGGTTTTTGGTGATTATTTCGACGACATCTTGTGGAGTTAGGGTTGGTGGTTGGGTGGGGTGTGTAGAGGAAAATGTGGCTTTCCGGTGACGTGTGGGTCCGACAGTTTGGATGGTGTTAGGGAAGAATATAGTCGATGGTGGCTGATTTTCAGTTGTGAGGGGTAGGCTGGGGTAAAGAAGAAACCATTTTTTATTTCTTTGATTATTTATTTATTTATTTAATGTGGTAATTTTAAATTTACCATTTTACCCTCTTTCAATTTAGTTAAAATTGGTCAAAGTCCAATTTTCTTGGTCAACTAACAATTAAATTCCATCCATTTGGACTCCAGATGCATATTTGTGAAAGATTAGGGACCTTTGCCGACACAAAATTAAGGTTAGGGTAAATTTTGCAAAAATTGGAAAGGTCAGGGACCGATGCTGCAATTTCCCCTTTTTGCAATGAGTAATCCATTCGTCTTTCTGAAATTCGAATTTTGGGGCTGGAAATATTTATTGGGCTTTGTTTGATTTTTCTTAAGCCCATGATTGATGAAACTCTAGATCTATTTTTTTTTCCGTGTCTGTGTTTGTTGACTTTTGTTAAGAATAGTGGAAATACAGTAAGCCCTTTTTTCCTTGTCCCAGTGCGTCTAAAAATATTATGGGACATGGTTAAAGACCGTGTAGCCTTTTAGATACCCTATACTCTACTTCTCACCCAGTCACCCATATATAACTTCTAGATTTGCACGGGGTTGAATACTGAACCTTGTTTCTGATACTCTGAGTTGCACTATATATTGTATTATGTTGGTCTATTCTCTTTTGTCATTTCGTTTGGCTCACCGCAGACTAATTGCATATTATGATTCTATGTTATAAGATGTCTCGAAGCAATAGACCAACTTAACACGTCCCTGCTTTACTTTGTAGTTGTACTGAAATTTTTTAGAGAAAATAATAATTTGTTGAGGAGTATGATTGTACGTTCCATAAAAAAATTGGGTTTTTCTCTTGCGAAATTTGGATTACAATTTTTTTGATTTAGGAAAGACTGGACAATTTCTTAAATAAAAGTTACTTTCCCACCTGTGAAACAGAGCTTTGAATTTTCCATATAATGTCTGAAGGGGTTCGGTATTCTGGTGGCAGTGTATGCACCTGGTTTACATCGGGGTATTTATGTTTGTCAGGTTTATAAGATGACCACACTTTCTTGGCTACGACGTCTGCTCACAACTTCTCATATGTTCACACCCCCTTTTAATAGATCTAAGAAAAACAGTATGTGTTTCAACTATTTACATAAAGTTATAAGATGATCATTTGACGCAATATCGTGTAGTATACTGTGCTCGTTTCGGTATGCAAAAAAATTGATAACCATCCCCTTCATTTACTTGTGTGTGTTGTACATTGAATGTGTGGCTTCAGGGTTGATCTGTCTTGTGACTCAGAAGTTGTAGGAATTAATTTGTTGTTCATTTTTGCAGAAATTTTATAATCACGTCTCTCGAGATGGAAAATCCTACTGAAGTCATGAACAACGAGCTTGTCCCGGTGGACACACAACCCAATGAACCCATGAATTCGAATATGCAGATTGACAATTTAGAGACTCAAATCATCAACACAGAGACACCAGTCAATAATATAGAGGCACAACCCATGAGACGTAGGAAAAAGAAGTCCATAGTTTGGGAACATTTCACTATTGAAACAGTTGGTGCTGGTACTAGCAGGGCATGCTGTAAGCAACGCAAGCAGTCATTTGCATACAGCACAGGCTCTCAGGTAGCTGGCACAAGCGTCAGTTGGTGCTGGTACTAGAAGGGCATGCTGTAAGCAATGCAAGCAGTCATTTGCATACAGCACAGGCTCTAAGGTAGCTGGCACAAGCGACACATAGCCATGGGAACTTGCCCAGTTGTCTTGCGTAATCAGGAAAAAAATCAGTTATCCCCTCATAGTGCCCCTTCAAAGGCGGGCACATATTCTGATACACCGAAACGACGTTACCGAACGGCCAGCGTACTTTACTTTGCATTTGATCCAGATCGGTGTCGACATGAGATTGTTAGGATGATAATTATGCATGACTACCCACTTCATATTGTTGAACACCCTGGTTTTGTGGCATTTGTTCACAATCTTCAGCCTCGTTTTGACATGGTGAGCTTCAACATTGTACAAGGGGATTGTGTGGCTACCTATCTTAGGGAAAAGCAGAACATTCAGAAGCTGTTTGAGGGGATGCCTGGGCGTATCTGTCTTTCTCTGGACTTGTGGTCTTCATGCCAAACTATGGGCTACATGTTTATAACAGGGCAATTCATCGATAGTGACTGGAAAATGCACCGTAAACTCTTAAATGTCATAATGGAACCATATCCTGATTCAGATACTGTTTTCAGTCATTCTGTTGCTGCTTGCCATTCTGATTGGATTATGGATGGCAGGTTATTTTCCGTAGTCATCAATCAACCACTGAATGATGCTGCAGTTGATAATCTTAGAGCTCTACTCTCTGTTAAGAACCCCTCGTTCTTAATGGTCAATTGTTGGTCGAAAATTGCCTTGCTCGATCTCTAAGCAGCGTAGTCCAAGATGCACTAACTTCTGTGCAGGAGATTGTGAATAAAGTCAGAGATAGTGTCAAGTATGTGAAAACTTCAGATTCACGCGAGGAGAAGTTTCTTGAGCTGAAATAGCAACTTCGAGTGCCAAGTGCAAAGAGCCTTGCTATTGATGACCAAACTCAGTGGAACACAATTAGGGATGGCAAAAAAACCCGACAAACCTGATACCCGCGGGGCCTCGCCCCGAACGGGGCGGGGAAAACCCGCTTAAACGGGTAACGGGGTCCCCCCCCGCCCCGTTAAAATTTTTTTTTTCTTTTTTTAAGAATTCAATACTTTAAATGAAAATTTTCATTAGTTCTAATAGAAAATAGCAACTAAAATTATTTGTCTAAATCTAATGAATATGGGCAATAAAAATAAATAATCAAAAAAAAAAAAAAAAATTTAAACGGGGAAAGGACCTACCCCCGCCCCGACTTAAACGGGTAACGGGGCGGGGACGGGGTGGGGAATTTCTGCACAACTTACGAAATGTTGTTGGCTGCATTGGAGTTAAAAGAAGTCTTCTCTTGTTTGGACACTTCTGATCCTGATTACAAGGACGCCGTGTCGATGGAAGACTGGAAGCAGATTGAGATTCTGTGTACTTACTTGAAACCCCTCTTTGACACAGCCAATCTCCTGACAACTCCAACTATGCCAACAACAAACACATTCTTCCATGAAGCATGGAAGATTCAGTTGGAATTGGCACGTGCGGGGTCAAGTGATGACCCTGTGATCAGCAGCCTGACCAATTTAATGCAGGAGAACTTTGATAAATACTGGGGAAGTTGCTGCTTTGTCTTATCAATGGCGGTAGTTATGGATCCACGATTTAAAATGAAGCTTGTTGAATTTAGTTTTTCCAAAATATATGGTGAAGAGGCTGCCTCATATGTGAAAATCGTCGATAAGGGGATCCATGAGCTCTTCCTTGAATATGTGGCTCTTCCGCTGCCTCTAACTCTCACTTATACTGAAGAAGCGAATGGGATGACTATCAAGTCGGAGGATCATCAGGAAATTGAACACTCAAGCAATGGCCTAGGACTTGCAGATTTTGACGTATATATCATGGAGTCTCCAAGCCAGCAGTCGAAGTCGGAATTGGATCAATATCTGGAGGAGTCCCTGTTACCCCGTGTCCATGAATTTGATGTGATAGGCTGGTGGAAACTAAATAAAGTGAAGTACCCGACTCTATCAAGGATAGCTTGTGATGTCTTGTTGATATCAGTTTGCACCGTTGCTAGTGCTTCTGTATTTGATACCAGACGCAAGGAGATGGACAGTTACAGATGTTCACTACGGCCCGAGACAGTGGAGGCCCTAATCTTTGCAAAGGATTGGCTTCATTCTGCAGCAGTTGATACTACACGATCTCCTGTAAAAATGGAAGTTCCAATTTAGTATGTATTTCTTTTGTGTTTTGAGTCATTTTCTTGATCCATTAGGTAGTGTTTTGAGTCATTTTCTCGATCTTTACTTTTATTGTTCTATAATTTGAATACATAGATGTATTTTGTTTAGCTCTTTATCCTGCGTTTTTCTCCAAGTTAAAGAGCTGCTGCCCTTTCTGTAGAGTGCAAATGAGTCCAACTTCGTAGGGCTGTGAACCATCACTTTTTGTCCCATATCGTGCTTAGCGCAATTGTTGTGCATCTGGGGTCGTTTATATGCATGAGTGAATTGCGCACAGGCTCGTCATTGGATTTGCGGGAGTGAATACGCGCGCGGACACAATTCAAAGGTCAAAGTCATAATTTTATTTAAAGAACACAAATTGCAAAATACAACACCCAATCATATCAGCTTAAATCAGAATAGTAAAAGTTTCTTTTAAATTTTTTGGGGGTGGTGGCGAAGGGTAGGGGATGGGTAGGGATAAGTAGGTTAATTGAGAAGATAAAATATTTTTCTTTTGTTACAATATTTTAAATTGTTTTACTTGAGACTTGTTTGCACTTTTTAAAATTTTTTAAATTCTAGATGCAATTTTTTATATTATTTATTTCTTTTCTATTTGTTTATTTAAAGAGTAGGGTAAATTAATCATTTTACAATATTTTAAGAGATAATTGCAACAAAAGCCCCAAATCTTGAAACATTAGCAGACTTTTCCCAAACCTTTGATTTGTTGCAACCGTCAACCCTAACCTTTCCAACCATTGCATGTGAGACCCTTTTGGATGATTTCCATGCATTTTTCCGTCAGTTGACCCAAAANCACAATAAAATATTGGGATAATTGCAACAAAAGTTCCAAACCTTTGAAACATTAGCAAACTTTCCCCAAACATTTGATTTGTTGCAACAGCCACCCCTAACATTTCCAACCATTGCATGTGAGGCCCTTTTGGATGGTTTCCATCCATTTTTTTGTCAGTTGACCCAAAAATTAAGTTTGACCATATTTTTAATCAATTAAAGGGGGGCAAAATGGTAAATATCTATTAAAATTGAAAGAAAAGAAAATTTCATCATCTTTCCCGGATCCCTCCACCCTAATCCCAAATCAAAATCAAAATCACCATCACCCTGAGTTTACTGAAGGAATGAACCAGGAGTTTACTAAAGGAATGAAACTTGTAATTTGTAAACAATCCCATTTCCAATAACCTGAGCTATTCCATTGAGATTAAATCAGGGGATTTGATTCTTTACACGGGTTTTAAACCCCAACAACCATACTGGACAATAGGAAAAGACAACAGAAGAACGATCAATAAGGATGGTGATGGCATCGTTTCTGCAACTCTTACTGCTAACTCTTGGCGATTCTACAATTTTTGCAATTTTTACCCACCACCGCCCACCCATTTCTGCAATTTCACCCACCGTCGTCTATGTATTTCTATAATTTTGACCCGTCGGCAACCAAGGATTCAACAATTCACCCATCCATTTCTATAATTTTGATCTACCAACAACCAATTATAAGGACTCAACAATAGTGCCATAAGATGAAGAACTTGATCCTCTCGAAATGTTGAATGATTCGTAGATCCTTGCCTATGAAAATTGGGAAATAACAAAGATATAGTTTGAGAAATTTGGGGATCGTTGTGATGATTGTTAGGTGGAGGAGGCAACGACAAAAATGCACTTGGGTTTAATTTTTGGTTGGGGAATGGGGGTGGCAGTTTTTATTTTGGGGATTTTGGTTTTGATGGTGATTAGGGTGATGGTGATTTCAGTGGAGGGATCTAGGGAAGAAGATGAAATTTTCTTTACTTTCAATTGTAATAGATATTTATCATTTTACCCCCTTTTAATTGATTAAAAATATGATCAAACTTAATTTTTAGGTCAACTGACGGAAAAATGGATGGAAACCATCCAAAATGGCCTCACATGCAATGGTTGGAAATGTTAGGAGTGACGGCTGCAACAAATCAAAGGTTTGGGGAAAGTCTACTAATGTTTCAAAGATTTGGGGCTTTTACTGCAATTATCCCTAATAGAGAAAATAGACAGTAAGAACCTTTTGCACAAAGAAAAGTCGATTTGAGTGCCAAAATTGAAACATTAGGGACAATTTGGAGAATAAAGGCAAATGATAGGGACTTTTTGCCCTAATTACCTATGTTTTAAGGAAAAAATTTAACGGAACATGACGATAAAAACCAACTCAGCAAGAAATGTTTGAAATGAGAGTGTAAATGCCAAGTTTGAAATGATATAGACTATTTTCGAAATAAATACACAAGATAGTGATTTTTTTTTTTTTTGTTAAGAGTGATACTATCCATCACCACTGGTGTTAAACACTAGTCTATGTGACAATTGTATGATATTAAATGATGGATTCATTTAAATACAAAGTCAAATAACTTATTTAATTGAATCTATGTAGGTTGTCACTGTTGACATACAAAAATGAAGCCCAACTAAATGGTCCAAGAAATTGAGCACAGTTAGGGAATTTGAGGGATATACCCAAATGAGACCATTGTAAAATATAGTGGAGGCCCATTAATGGAGGACTATCATCGCCCAAGCCTGCAGAACGCCCAGGATCTGAGCGAATGAAATGCCTTATTGTCGCTCAGAGTGCCGTCTCATTCTCGCCCAAACATTTGAGACGCCCAAGATCTGAGCGAATATAGCGTCTCGTTGTTATTTAAAGCGGCGGTTATTGAAGCAGTTATTGAGCAATCTTATCATATTTCACGATCCAAGAATTTCGGTTGCAAGCAGTTAAAAGAGGGGAGCAATAGCAGCAGTTTAAAAACGGCAGTTCCTTGACACGTCAGTCATTGTGAAGCAAGTGGGTAGTTATAGAGCGACAGGCAGTTTCCAAACGGTTTTACAAAGAAAACTGGCAAAGGAGTATAAAGGAAAAAAGAAGATGGAGAAGGAAGACCCCGAATCAATCACTCTCAAACAGAGAATTATGTAATTTCATTTCGTTTAGTTCTTATTGTCAACTTTCCAATTACTTTGTGTGCTTATGCCCCTTGGAGACGTTTTGCTTCTTTGTAATTGTAATCTTCATAAATAAAGCACCCCTCGTTGGGATTTTGTCTCGAGAGGTTTGTTCCTTACACAATCGTCCGAACCATCTTTTAATTGTTAGCGATGCTCGATAATCCGCGCGAAACAGTCACATAATTGAATCTAACATTATTCTTTTTGTTAATTACCTTCTAAGTAACAAAGAAATGATTTGTTCAATTAACTTGTTGAAACTCATTTTGACTATATAAAATCAAATATTTTCTTCCAAAAATTTAATGCTTTGAATTTTTTTTCGAAATGATTGAAAAACAACACCAATATCCAGCAGAGTAATTCTTTTCGTATACACGTGATGCATGCGACTGTAAACTGGAACTAGAGAAATGAATTAAACATGGATAATGCGTGTAACTGTTGAACCGAAATTCAGAAAAAATAAAAAATAATGATGATATATATATATAGTGTTATCGACCTTCTTCAGAACCTTCCACAACACAAGAGTGAGCACTTTGAAATAGCAAAGTTGCAGTTGGAACTTTTTGATACAAAGTAGTACTGAAATTCTTTCGAGGCAGGAAGGTAATGACTATGAGAACTTCGAAGAGTCGGAAGACTGATAAAGTTTGCAAGGAATTAGTTCTGTTGTTTCAACTTTTGAATATGATAATGAAGAAACTTCGTATCTCCAGCACTAGGAGGGAGAAGAAAAGTTTGAAGCATAGATAAAATGGAGAACCAATCTTTTAGCAGACAGACGAAGAGAACTATGTAACAGAAGGCTTCATGAGGAATCCAGAGCAGGTTCTTCTCAGCCATAGTGGCTAGAATGACAGATTTCTCAATAATGTATTTAGCAATCAATTTGAACAACTCGTTTCAACAATGAAGATCCCATCATTTACTGACAAAAGTTGCAGTTCAACTCTCTTGTGCAAGGAACTGCTCTATAGATTTCAGAATGATTTAATGACAGATTTTTGTGTTTTTTACTTGCAATTTTCCTACTCATACTGTTACGAAATTACATCTCCCAGTAGGTTTAGAATTCCAAATTGTGCTTACTTTTGGCTTTGGAGTGTCTAAAGACCATCGATTCCAGAGTGACTTTGGTTCAGAATTCCAAATTGTGCTGCATCTATACAGAGCCGGCCCGAATATTTTGGGGGCCTTATGCCAATTTCAAATATGGGGGCCCCTATAAACAATAATTTAAAACTTTCAAATGTCTAAATTAAATCTTATTCTAGAATTTTTGATAGAAAGTCAACAATTATATTATTACAATCAATCTGTTTTAGAACTTCTTTTTCAATAGATACCATGGCCAACATATTCAATCTTTCTTGTGACATTGTTGATCGAAGATAGGATTTTGTCAACTTCAACTTCGAGAAGCTCCTCTCGGCAGATGCAACCATAATTGGTATAATCAATAATATTCTATAAGCAATCCACACATTTGGAAAACAGTCCATCATTTTTATGTAGTCCAACACTTCAATCGCCTTTTTAGTCTCTTCTCGCAAACTATTTCTCACAATTTGTAGCTCGGTAAATAACTCCGATCCATCAATGTCAGAATCCATGTTGTGTTTTAAAAATTCTTCAAGCTTATCACACCAACACTTCAAACAACTATCTTTTGCATTCTGCAATTTTTTTAAATCAAACAAAAACCCAAAAATATTTTTATATTTTTGAAATTGTTCAAATCTTAACTTAAGCGAAGAAAGAGCTTGATCAACTATATATAAGAAATAATCAACTCTAAATGATTCTTCAGCTGAATGTATTATCTCATCATTAACATTTTCATCACTGTGCTTCTTTCTGTGAATAATACGCTTTTCTTGAAATATAGGTTCAACTTCCATTTGATCAGCAATTTCTTTAGCAGTAATTTTGTCATATCCAAATCCAGTTTCTCTGTATGTTTCAAAAAATGAAATAAGCGATGTCATGTGACTAATAGCAACATCAATTGACATGTCTTCACTTTGTAACATTTTGCTTACTCTATTAATAGCAGATAGTATATTGTACCAAATAACCATGCCAAACAAGAATTCAAAATCCATAATATCATAAAATAAGCTTTGAGCATCTCTATATGTCTTAGGATCATCACATGTTTCCACCAAGTGTTTTAAAGCGGCTTTTATTTCTAGTGCTTGAAATCTTATTGCTTTAACACTTTCGACTTGACTTTCCCAACGTGTTTGTGATAGCGGCTTAAGTGTCAGACCTTTCACATTGTCTTGAAAAATTTTCCATCGCTTTGTAGAAGATGAAAACAATATATATATGCATTGCACAATTCCAAAAAAAGATTTAGCCTTTATACAAGAATTTACCATATCACAAAGTGCAAGATTAAGGCTATGACAACCACATGGTGTATAAAATGCCCTTGGATTTACTTCCAGTACTCTTTTCTGTAAACCTTTATGCTTCCCTTTCATATTAGACCCATTATCATAACCCTGACCTCTTAAATCACCAATATTAAGTTCAAGTGTTTTCAAAATATCTAATAATTCACCAAACAGTCCTTGCCCCGAAGTATCATCTACCTTAAGGAATCCCAAAAAATATTCTTGTACTTTTACTGGAGTTGCTATGACATCTACATACCGTATTATGAGAGACATTTGTTCTTCATACTTATATCTGGTGTACAATCGAGTATAATTGAAAAATATTTTGCTTCTCTAACATTTTTAATGATTGCACTTTTGATTTCTCCAGCTAACATGAGTATGAATTCATTTTGAATTTTGTGACTAAGGTAATGATAATGAATTTCTTTTTCTTGAATACGACGGATGTGTTCCCTCAAAATTGGATCGAACTCTGCAATCATTTCAATTAAACCTAAAAAATTCCCATTATCTTTTTCATAAATTTTCTCGTTAGTCCCCCGAAATGCCAGATTATTCTTACATAGAAAGCTAACAATAGAAACTATCCTCACAAAAACTTCTCTCCAATGTTCTCTATCTTTGTTGATTAGATCTTGCACAACTTTATCAATTGTTAAATTCTGTTGTAATCTTCTTTCCAATTCAATCCATCTTCTCATGTTATGCATGTGTCCATTACTAGTTTCATGACTTTTAAGCCTAAAACTAAGATTTTTCCAGTCATTGATTCCTTCATTAGCTAATTGAATATTGTTTCCTTCTTGCTTAAACAACTTACAACAAAAGCAAAATACTTTATCCAATGAAATTGAGTAGACCAACCATTTTCTATCACTCTTCTCACCATTTGCTAAATGCCGAATATAATATGTAGAAGAGAAATGTTTATTTTCTGAATCTTTTGGAAAAGTAAAACCATCCTCTCTAAGGGAACCTCTTTTTACTAAAAAGTCTATCGAGTTTTGATCAATAGTTTTCCAATTTCCTGGA
>CAIGRT010192858.1:0-15054 GCA_903798405.1 Fraxinus platypoda | reverse complement strand
AAAAACCGCTCGATTCGGTTCGATTAGGACATTTTGCCCAGCCCTAGCCATATGTTATTATATGATTTGTGTTCAGTAGCAAGGCTAATTCCTTTTGTCGCAACATCCCGAAGTTCGTGGAAAACTGTTAATCTTTGTTCTGTCAAATTCAGGCCCATACATGATGTGAAGATTCTACGGGCAACAGTCAAAGACTAAATTGCTATCCTATTGACTTGTAACTGCTGAAGTCCACGACGATCCATGAAGTGGTTGGCTTATTGTTGGAATATGAATCATGCTACAATTTTTGTTAGCTTGTACCTATTGGAAACGAGATTCTAAGTGCATGGTTTGTAGCAATATAATCCATCTTAGTAAAACATGCCATGAATGTTGGGAAAACTTTCTTGTGAAAACCATGAGGTGTTTCTATTTAAGCTTTATTTTCCTTATTTTCCTTCTCTATTCCAGTCCTTGTGTCTTATACCTTTAATTCATATAATTAATTGACTGCATAGTAGGGTCTAAAATTGATGTGTAGCCCCATCCTGTCCCTTCTTGGGATTACATTTGATTGCCAACTATGGGAGAAAACTGAAATCATTGCATTTTGGCCTGGGGCTCATTTTCGAAGCCAATTTGCCAAGCACGAGGATATGATTAGTCCAAGAAAAATAGGTTCAACTGCAAAACTAGATTTCAAAACCGTGTTGTTCCTTCCATGCGTTTCCCGCCTATCCAGATTGTGACTTATTGACTTCATTGATTAGTGCAATCCTTGCTCAGAACTCCAAAAGAAGACTTCAAAAGCATCGTTTACCAAATTTTGAGCTCCGAACTGCAGGTATATCGTGATTAAGTGTATAAATTTTTTTTTTTAACATTCTTTGGCAATTGTTATAAAGAGAACAATGCTGGTAGAATTAGTCCATTGCAATCATCTATCTATTTTTCTTTATTAGGAACTCCGATAGAACTATTGATTGTGCAATAAATATTTGGTCTTTTATCTGGGAAACGATAGGCAAATAAGCATACAGAGGTCCTTTCTAGCTTATTCGACTAATTTTTAAATAATAGAATAATTATATAATATGTTACAAAAAACCCCCACCCACAAGGGGTAGAATGCTAAGCATTCCTATTGAAAGCCCATCACTTTGCAATAGCTACATGTCTGTATTTTGGGCAAATAATTTTTAGCTTATCCTACACTACTGAAGCCAGTATCCAATCTTCCACAATGATTACAGCCCTGCTATATGCATTGCTGCCAAAGCAAACTCCACCTTCCAATATCGATGGATATTATAAAACCCCATCAAATATATGATACAAGCGGCTTCAGACATCTAATCGGCAAATGTCTGAAACTGCTAGTGCTAAGTTGATGCACAAGCTCACAAATGAATCACAGAATCAATCCATGTTCAACTCTGCCTGAGTCAATTGTCTGATTCAACTGCTCCTCGTTTAATGAGGAAGATTGCACAAGATTATATCCATTGAGCTTAAGTGATCCAACAGGATCATCTTTAATCATTGTTGGAGCATGTGAAGTTGACGGGCAGCTCTTCTGAAACAGCCTGCTGTTGAAGCAATTCCATACGCCTCAAAGAAGGCACATCACCCAGACAATATCTTCGCCACATATTCCTGTATGTTGATTCCAGACTTTGAATAAATTTTGGCCCCTCACAAAGAGGAGAATTTAACATGAGATCTCGCAGTCCCATTCTCAACTTTGAGAGGGCAGTAACATCTGATGCCAATTGTACTGCTAGCTGCACGTACTCATCTTCATTCTTGGCAACCAGGTTGCTCAATCCTGAAATGCAATGACATAAGACACCATCATTTATTTACCAAATTAACCAGGAGCTTATGTCCAAGCTTCACTTAAACAGTGCTATAAGAGACGCGCATCCATGTTCTATCATCATTAGAAACATTCAAGACATTAAATGATTGCCAGTACAGGAGAAAATACATACCAACCATGGTCAGAAGACTCACTCCAACATTATGCGCATGTACCAAACCTCCCATAGTGACACATGGAACGCCCATAAATAGAGATTCACAAGTGGTAGTAGTTCCCGCATAAGGAAAGGTGTCCAAGCTACAGAGATTAACAATATTCATATTAGTCAAATTCCAAGTTCAACAAACTCTCAATATAAAATGTATTTCTGCCAGCAATCTGAACAAACATGTAACAAGAAACACGAGAATCCACTAATAAAGAATCAATAGCATGTCTAAGAACTATCATAAGGAGCTTCAGTACATCATGTACGATATCGTGTCAGTCTCACAAACATGTTCTTTTCCACATGCGTATAGACTGACCCATAACACAGCATAGCCCACTTGATAGTCCATGGAAAACACAAAGGTAACCCTATGACCTACCACTTGTAGAGAGCAAATTTGGCAAGCAATAAGCACTTAAAATACAATTCAAGTGCACCATTTCTCATGCCGAGGAAAAGGTGCTGAATGTAAACAAAATAACGGAGGGATCCGAATTAGACCTAAATGGAAAAAGGATGTAAAATGCTCTTCAAAACCTAGGATTAAGGGCATTATGGAAAATACAATATAGTCAAGGGACTAGTTACACCAAGAAACTGGGACAAAACACTTACCTAATGTCCATCAAAGAATATGCTTGCATATGATCATGGTTTAGAAGAATCAGGGGCAGGAGATCAACACGCTGTGATTCCAATCCCAACTGCTCCAGTGTTGAAAGAAACTGCTGTCTCACACTATCACAACTGAATGGCTTACACTTTACAATAAGTCGAGAATTAGGAACTGTACATAGAATCCTTGCCCAAACTTGCAGTACTTTAGGTGTGATCTGATGACAATAAAATCCAAAGGAAGAATAAGAACCAACAGAATCATTACTACAATAATTATGGCACACTATTTGTAGATATTAATTCCACAGTTATCGGTACCTTTGCTAGATTGTTAAAGCTACCAAAAGTAATAAAGTCATTGGATAGAGCAGGAGTTGGAGACACAGGCCCCGCTTCAGGGGAAGGCGTGTAACAAAGGAAAGACCCTGATAATCGAACTAACTCCTCAACATGCCTGCCATTAACAGAGGAAAAGCAAAGAATTTGTTGTTCAAGTTATGCTATATTCCAGCTTTTAGTATAATAACTGTACCAATATTTCAAACAAAAGGGTAGTATGCCTTACTTCTGTTTCGTATCAGGAGGGTCAGCCAAGGAATCGGTGATTCTGTAATCAATGGTTGGCAAACCTGTCGTATTGGGGTAGCCAATCCAAGTCACCTATCGTAGACCCAAGTCAAAAAGATCAGGTAGAAGAAGAGAACATTGGCAACAATTAACAAATCCACCATGCCAACAGCCCGAAAAAGTTGATTAATTGGTTTTATCACTATCTCAGAGAATGTTCAGGATAGTTAGAGCACAAAATTTAGTAGTGTCTTATAAACGCCTGGGAATTAAATGAAATTCGCCAGGTTACGAATAACTTGTACATTATTGACTCTATTACAAACTGCAGAGCAAGGAATGAATATCTTCACAAAAACATCGACATTGAATAAAATATTTTTGGAATGAAAAACCATTCAGCTATTGGGTAGCATGTGCATTCAAATACAAGAGCAGTGACTTGGGTAGCATGTGGCCCTCTCAGCAATTTGCTTCATAAAAATTAGGCAATGGTCCTAACAAACATATGAAACAAGAAAAACTTTGTTTTTGTAGATATCAAGATTTTAAAATCGCGATCCGGTCGTATAATCCTACGACCAGAATGACCAAAACGATCCAGATCGAGTCTAGAATTGCAATCTTCTAGGATTGCTATCGATTTCAAATCGTCAGGATTGTACTATCGGGACAATCTAGATAATAATATGTTTAGGCTGTAATTTTTTTTTTTTAAATTTTAAATGCAATAAATTGGGCTAGGGTTCTGGGCTTATTTATTTCACTAATGGGCTGGTTTCTTTTGGATAAGTAACATAATAGAGTTCAACTCCAAAAGGTAGAAAGAAAAAATAAAGAACGTCAAACAACAATGTAAAATCCCTAACTCAAATCCCAAATCAGCGATTTAGCATTCAACACATAGTTTTGCCTCTCATGGACACATGTTCATCTCTCAAATTTGACAAAAAGAAAAATACATTATTGTGGACCCTTATAAGTAGTTGAAATTTTGTTTTTATTAGTTGTTTTAGGTTAATTATGGACTCGTAGTTAATAATTTGTTCTTAAGACCTTTTTTTATATTGTTTTAATATTTAAATTGTCATAATTTAGTAGAATCTTACGATCCTCAGTCCGACCCGGAAGTCTCCTCCACCGATCTGTGACAGATACTGACAACCTTAGTATATACACACTTAACATTCAGCAGAGTAAAGAAATATCCAAACATTATACTATCAAAACATGCCACATGCCAGGTAATGTCTGATTCCACAATAAATATTCGAAAACAATTCACTACAAAAGAATTTTACAGGTACTTCCATTAACAATTAGCTTAAACTTTCTGCTGATAAACTTGCAAACACAAAATTTGGAATAGAGGTAAAAAGTTGCAGGTTGTCAACCCAATAAAGACCACATTTCACGAGGCCAGACTATAACAATTTAATCGCTTGACCATGATAATTACAGGGGCAAGAGAAAATCCTTACACCTATTAATTTTTGGGAAAATCAATTTATTTTGAAAGTTTAAACAATTAAATAGCACAAACAAGCAAACATAGCTGTGGCATCATGAAAAGTTATGCCCACCATGTATATATGAAAATTATGATCCACGGTTATCAATATTCCCATTGAGATTGAATTCTTTCCCTATAAGGAAATACTGCAATGCAGGTGCTAACTTTTCCCATAAAGAAAATACTTTAACATGAATGCCGACATTAATATGAAGAAAAATTATCCGACCAATATGACAGTTTGTTTTGCCTCAGAAATACCTGAATAGGTGCAGGTCGGCTAGCCATTGTTCCCAACTTATTGTTCGCAGTATGACCGGTAAGCTCTACCAAGATATCAATCTTATCTTCTCTAACCATACTGGCAACCTTTTTCTCATCAATCCCATAGATATCCCTCCATATCCCACCTTTTTTCAGCACTCTGTCTCGAAACCTGTTTGTTTTTGCATCAGCCTGTCACGTCATACAGAAAACACTGTGTGAGTAATTTTAGCACAGGGCTCTGGAGTTGGTTTTGGACAGATACGGCCTGGATGTATACATTTACCAAATACGCATTGGAAAAGACATTGTAACAGCCAGGAAAAAAACAATTGCCAGCAACATATAGACAGCAGTTTACTTAACTAAAACAGTCCAGACCACAGTGTTTGGCTTAGGCAGGGAGTAGTAATGCAATTATACCTTCACCACTGAGGAATACGCAACCACCTTATAATTTGTGTAGTCATGATGGATGAGGGGTGCTTCGATGAAATATGACACAGAATGAGTAAAATAATCGGGGGACACGTATCCAATAACTAGTGACCTTTCTGGATCTTTTGGGTTGTCCCACGAAGTATATTGTGGAAATAACCTCATAAAGCGCCTGCCCCAGTCTCTGCAAGTGTACATTTCAAATCAGGACAAGTCCTAAAACCAGTTAAAATGCATGACGTACTGTAAGTACCCACAACCTAGCTGGAAAAGATCATAAATGATAAATACCAAGATTATTGCAATAAATCAGGACTCAATAGTTTTTTGGTATTATTTCAAAAGAGAAAATGTAAATGAATGACAGTTTTTTGGTACATGTTTCATTTAGTTTGGTTATATCAACAAGGGAAGCGTATTCCGTTCGTTCATTTTTCTACAGTTTCATTCAAACCATCCAGTTTAGTTCAAGACGTATACTCAAATTTCTTTGAGACGGAATATTGACCAGTGCTAAGAAAATGATAACTAGTTAGAGCTTTAGAAAATTTGGTTCATAAAGAATATGTGTGTCTCCATTACTTCAAGAGGTTAGACCTAACAAAAGCATGCAAGACATCCATCATCAGTGCATTGTTATACCTTCTTCATTCAAATATCAATAAGCGAAGCAAGATTGTTCTACAAGTTAGTTACAGACAGAACTATTAAATATAAATATAAATATGAATATGCATATCCACATGCAAGACACACTCAGATAGAGACAGACACATTAAGTGTCATTAAACCTAAGCTGATAGAACGTAACTCAAGGCTAGATTGAGCCCCATTTTTTGTGTATAATATATTTTGGAATAATAGATTGATGGAGAATGTGTGGTTAAAAATGAAGAAAAAGTTTTTAGATTGTGTGTAATATTATTTTATTGAAGAATGTGTGGTTAAAAAGAAGAGATAGAAAAATGTATTTTGAGAAAAATGGGAATCAAACAAGGTCTCAATATGAACCTAACCCCCCCTCTCACGAGCATACATTACAATCCCATGATGATTAGCAATAATTTAGCACCCAAAATATTGGGAAACGAGAAGCTCTATATACAAATAATTGAAACAATGTAAATTGTATGCATAACGGTAGTAAGCTGGACCTGTGCGTCTCATATAATTTATCATCAGCTCCATCATTTATGTAATTCATCGCAAGCAACCGATTCTGCAAGATATTGTCAGCGGAGTAGATCAGCAACGAGAAGAATGCAGCCCAACATCTATCCAACCAGAGAATAATTTGAGCAAAACACTCAAAACATATCTATCCAACAGTATCAGAAAACATTTTATAATGTTAGAAGGTCCCAGGATATGTTAAAAAATTCAGCCCTAACCACCTAGAGAAGAGGAAACCAGACAAAGCTTTACCAAGACTACTGAACTATGGAGATCTAAGATCCAAAACTGTATAAAAGAGGCCAAAATCTTATTTCTCACGGAAAGCTCAACTCCCTACATCATGTTCTGGTACTACCATTTCACAGTTCAAATATCAGTATGTACAATGTGTATCACTGATGCAGTGACCACTCACATCATTTTGCAGCGGCACCTTCAAAAAATGTAGTGAACACAATATAAATAGCACAAGTCAACGCAAGACAATGTTTCGAGAATGAGGTGGGGGATAAAGAAAATTTGAAAGCTTAAACAATGACCAGTACTCAGTACTCATGAGAATCAATACCTGGCCTGCATTGCGAGAATCAGGATCAATTTTAAGGCACTGCTCATATGCTTCAATGGCCAGAGATATATTTCCAGCATCTCTGTAGAGAACGCCTACACATAAAAAAAAAAGAACTTCAACTTATAATTAGACTCCAACGTGGTTACCAAATAAAAAGGAATTACAAACACAAATTCCAAAACAAACACAGAAGATAATTCCAAATTTTAAGCATGGGGATATAAAAGAAAGAGCTAACAGAAAAGTCAGAAGTTAAGTTTGCAACCCAACCCAAAATAGAAGGCATGAAATGTGAGAAATGATCATAAAAAATGTCCACGTTGGTCAGCATCTTGCTGATACTTCATGGATGATAAGTTGATATGCAAAAAAAATTAATTCTTTACTTAAGCAAGTTACTCTTTTGTACTACAAATCAGGTTAAAAGAAACCCATAGTTAACGAAGATTTTGTTTTTTATATCGATAAGAAAAGGTCACGAGAAAAAAAAGTTCGACAACATTGTCAACTAGCATAATGGAATAAAATAAAATAATAGCCCATATTCCCAGAAAAATTCAGATAAAAGAATAATAACGATATTAACAACAGCCTAAAACACATTTTGGTCTTATACAATGGATAATCACTACAGAGATGGACACATGTACGTGCATGTACAGCACGTGCGTGTGAGAGAGAGAGAGAGAGACCTAAATTATTATATGCTTCCGCATATGTAGGATTTGCAGCAATAGCTTTCTCAATCATGCTTGCAGCCGCGTCCATTTTACCCTGTGCTAAGTCACGAAAGCAATGAGTTACTATCCGAGTTGGCGAGTCATGTGACCATTTCAAAAAAACTGTGAAGGGATACTGGTGTTAAACCTGGACAGTGTAAACTACTCCAAGATTGTTTAATGACTGAGAGAAATTAGGTTTTATTGATAAAGCCATCTGCAAAGAATATTATATTATATAGAGAAGAAATAATAAGTAATTTATTTGGTCAATATAGACACAAGCACCAAACTTGCCTGATAACATTCTACAGCTTTATCAAGGTTGTCCCGATCCTTGTAGATCACTCCTAAATTGTTACATGCCTCTGCACAATGGGGATTGAAGTGGAATGCAAGTTCATAAAATACAATTGCCTGCATAAACAGGATGTTATTCCAACAAAAGGAAAACAGCGACGCACATCACAGAAAAGATGAAACAGGAACAGATAAGAAATATCCTTCTAGCAATACAATTGGCAGTCTGCAATAGAACTAGAGAGAGTGATGAAAATGAGAACATGCACATGATTTTCATCACTCATCACCAATTACCATGTCAAACTTCAGCATCTCCCCATAAGCAACCCCTAAATTATACATGGCATCAGCATAGTGCCAATTATAATACAAAGCTTTCTCATAATATTCCATGCCCTGGGGGATGTCACCCTCCAATTTGACCTGAACGAGAGCATATACCAAGTCAGTAATGATGTAAGCATATAAGATTGTTATTTATGATCACATAGAGTGCAGGAAAAAGATTAGTCTGCATACAATTCTTAATATTTTTCTCCATTTTCAGTAGGGCTGAACAAAAAAAAATCTCAAACCAGCAAAACCGAACCAAAACATTGGTTTGAATCTGCGTGGACCCGTCAATGTTTCAGTTTTGAACCGAACCAATCCACTTAGAAACGGTTTAATTTATGATTCAATACTTAAAAACCGTTTGAACCTAATCCGAATGATAATAAAAAAAAAAAAAAAAAAAACCTACTTAGTGCAAAGAAATATGATTCTAGTATAAAAAGGTAGGATTCATTAAATCCATCAAATTCATTATTCACTATATGATCCAAATGGTTTGGGTTACTTGTGAGTAATAAGGCTTAGATAGTGTTGATATAGAGATTTAAGCTTGCATTAATATTTAATATATTGTAATATGTTTTTTTAGAAAGTTATATATTTTAGACAAATATTTATGTTGTATCTTCCTGGAAAAGCTTTACTTGTAGCCAGGTAAACCGTGGTTTGAAATCAAACATAACCACACAAAAATGATTTGGTTTAATATGATTTAGAAATTGAAATGGTTGTTTTTGGTTTGGAAAAATTTCTTATCATTTTAAATGGTTTGGTTTGAAAATAGACTAAAGACCACCCAAACTGAACCGTGTTCACCCCTAATTTTTGAACACGGTTACTATATATCGTAAGTAACTAACTCTATTTCTCCAAACAGAACTAAAGAATAACCAAAAAAAATTCTTCCTATTTTCAGTATCATCTTCAATATTGACCAAGCCAAGAAATAACTTCACGAACTATCTATGCTAGTTTCACAAAAAGTATAAATAAGCTGGAAAACTGAAGTGTGGAAAACCACCTTTGTGCCTAAATCAGTCAAGGCAATTGCCATGTTATTTTTCGCAATCTCAAAGTTCGGAGATACGGCCAGACACCTGTATATAAGCAGAAGAGGCAAGACCATATAGCATGAGGTGGAGGATAATCTACCAATCAGTATATTGACACGCATGTGGAGGGAGAGGGAGGAAAGGAGAGAGGTGGAAGATAAGCACCTCTCATAGCAGGCAATTGCAGACTCCAAATCCCCACGATTTTTGTAGATAACACCCATGTTGCAGTATGCTTCAGCATACATAGGTCTCTCTAATGCAGCCTTTTCATAGCAATTTAGGGCCGTGTCATATTGCATCATTTCGGAGTAGACAACACCAAGATTATAGTAAGCAGGCTGCAAATACAAAGCCAGCGGATCATAATTTGAAGACCCAAATAACAAAATTAAAGTAATGCCAAAACTAAACAAAGAACAAGAAGTTACAGCATAATGTGAATCGATCTTGATAGCTTCATAATACTTTTGGATGCCCTCCTGTGTGTTACCAGCAAGCTTTAAGCTGGTTCCAAGATCTGTCAATACAATAGCCAAGCATTCTGCTGCCAGTTTGTAAGAAGGGTCTGCCTTTAGAGCTTTCTGGTACGACTATATCAAATGCAATCCAATAGATATTAATCTTAATACATCATAAAGGCAAAAATGTATGTTAATCAACAGTTTTAAGTTCCAAGTAAGCTCTAAATGATAAATGAACATCTATCTCACAACACCATTTAGGAGCTCCATATAACATGAACAGAGAAAAAAGTAAACCAAGAATGCGGATCATTGGATCAGCATCTACCAAGTTAGTATTTACATTTACGAGTCTCAAGTTGAAGATACTCATTTATTATCATGCAAGTTTGCTCCCCAATATCAAAGCACACAATGATCTATCTATCATCCATGTAAGATATGTATGTTTTATACTCTCAAAAGTTATTGCACTAATTTCAGTCTCACAAGAAGTAACAGAATTCAAGGGACTGATCAAGACAAGTACTATGTCCTATGGGCCCAAAGAGGTGTAAGACAGTCTGTCATATTGATTGACCTTTCCAAGATAATGTCATTATTGGATAATACAAAAAGTTGAGCATCACATTATGGTTCAAGTGAACTCCCCTATAAGCATAAAGAAAAGGATTGGATTTTCATAGGTCTTAACAAGTTTACATACGAGAAAATTAGAGGGCAAATCGGTAAAAAAATGAATGCACCAAGTGCTGATTTATAATCCAAACTCATCACAAATTTCACACAAATCCTTGAAGTGCAGACAACATTGCCCTGTGTACTTACAAAAATTCTAACGCTTTATTATGTTATTTTTGTTTTTAATCAAAATATATATGCAACAAAAGATGCCGAAAACTTGCAGAATTTTCTCGTTAAAGAGAAAACGCTTGCAGTGGATATTTTTTTAACAAGAATAAAAGTAAAGATAATAAGATGAACCAAAAGAATAATATTGGCAAAAATCAGCATCTGTTTTAAAACGTTGGAAAAGTGAACCATTTTAGATCAGAATAATATCATAATTACATTATAGCAGCAATGACACTGCTGCAAGCATACCTCAGCCGCCTCCACCAAGAGACCCTCGTCTTTATACAAAATACCACAATGTGTGAGGGCACAAGCATTTTGCGGTTCCAATTTGATGGCTTCTGAAAAACTCTCCTGAGCAAGCCTCCCCATGTTCTGCGTCTGGAGGCAAATCCCTTTGCCTATGTGAGCTTCAACATTTTTAAAATCCTTCTCCAATACATTCTCATAGATAGCAAGTGCATCCACAAACTTATTCCTTGAGCGGAGAATGTTGGCATAGGCCACATCATCTTTCCCTTTGAAACTCTTCTCCATAGGACTTATGCACCCTGGAGAACTTCTGTTCCCAGAAGAAAGCTGCCCTCTATTTGAGGAAACTAGATCATCAACTGAGTCTCTTTCTTTTCCATTGCCAATATCCTTTTCTGTCCTTGCCATCTAATCTAATTCACAAACTCAGAATCCTGAAACAAAATCATCAACAGTAAGAACACTGACAGCCATGTTCTTGTAACAAATTTGCTTCTTATTTCAAACACAAATAAAATAATCGATAGAAGTCTCTAGAAATATTAAATTTATCATCATTACCAAATCTAGTGCTGCATCAACTACCTTTTGGATTAGATATGATTGATAGCTAACCAAGAAGTAATTAGGAAAGAGAAAAGGCTACCTTGATGTACAAAAATGCTGTAACATTTTAAAACCACGTTCCTTAACTAAGACCAACTTTTTTTCGGCTATGACATTTTTTTTTATAGTTTTTAGTGTTTGGTTGAGTTAAAACATATCCATTAGAGATTTCACCAAAAACCTATAAATTTTCAACAAATAACCATGATTTTTAAATCCATCGCCATCATGGCCACTACCAACAGCTATCACCACCTCCATCATCACTATAGCTATCCCCTGTACCACCAGGTTTTAGCCATTGCCTCTTCTCTTTATATTTGAATAACCCCAACTCCGACAATCTCCCAGTTGTTCAAATATAAAAGAGACAATCTAGTATAAATGGTGTTTACGCATAGAATAAGGTATCTTTTGATTTGACCTTTAATTTAGCATAAGTTTCACAAAATATTATCAAAATCCCAAGTAGCTAAAAGCTTTGAACCAGTAATTCCTTATGATAGTAACAGTGACACCACATACAAACATACTTATGTTCTTTGTTCCACATAGTTCTTGCTTAGCGCGTTTAATGGCCAGGCATTTAATCCTTTTCGTGAACTTTTCAAAAAGACACTCCAATTTTTTTGAAAAGGTACCACCTCGAAGTTCATATTAGTAAAATTCTTTTAGTATCTTTGTTACTTTAGAGATATCAATTCCTCCCACTATAAAAATCAGCACTTAAACATCTTAGTTAGGACATTTTTAAATAAAGTGCTTCATTCGCTTATTGAAATACTTGTTATTACCCTTTGAATTTAAAATTACTCATTTTGTAATGATAGGTAAGGTTGTTTTCATTGGTAGACTTTTATCCATCTCTTGATGTTAATCTTATTAACTCTCTAGTAAGAGGCTTATCTTTATTTAGACTTCACACATTTGAATTAAATAAATCCACTCTAGATTAATTTCTTCACATACTCGTGTTTTAAACTAATATGTCTAGACTTCCTTTCTTGTCAAACTTATGATTTTATAATGTTAGTCCATAATGTGACTCAAAACACTTTATATTGGCAATCTCCATTGATTTTTCACCAGAAAATATCTCTACAAAAGCTATAGACAGGACAAAATTAATGTTAGACCCGTGACATTTAAACTAATGGGAATACCTTATTTTTTTAGTCCCAACCAACCTCGTTCATGATTTATAACTCCTTGTAATCCTACTAACTATTTGCCACAGAGCAGATTAATAACATAAGTTTCATCATCAAGTGTAACGAGTTCTACCATTAAATTTTGTTAGACAATAATCAACTCGACGAACTAGATACCCTTTCAGTATTGGCACTTCTAACGCAATTATTCCAGCCAGTACATATGGATGGCAAAATACTCCGCCCCCGTCCCTCATTGCCCTACCTCATCAAGTAATCATGATGAGAATGAAGAACATGGTCCCAATCCCGAATTCCCAAGATCACCCTTAACCTTTTTATTTTATTTTTACTTCTTTAAAATTCAAATCTCATCTTAAATAATAAAAAATATTATAAAAAAATAAAAGTATATGGGTATAATTTTAATCCCCCGAAACAGTAATTATATTCACACCACTATTTTTATTAGTAGCAACACATTCTAATTTTACTTAAAGCCCTCAACCTTTGCTCATTGTAAAACTTTTGACCATACTTCTTTTCCGTCGAATATTCATCTTCAAAATTCTATTAATTAGCAAATCTCGTCATTGACGTGGTTTCAGTTAAACTAATTTTTTTTCTGTGCGCTTAAAATGAGGAAAATTATTCTGTCTCACTTTTGCGTTTATTATTTTTTGCTAATTAATAAAATGTATAACAAGAATGCGTAAAAAAATAAAGTTAAGGACGTAAGGATTGCAGTAAGCAAAAATTTGAGGATCTTAAATGAAATTAAAATGTGGTATAACAAATAAAAAATTTAGTGTGTCCCTCCCCCGAAATCCCTGAACGCCCGTAGCCATCCCTACTTGTACAGCGACTTTGAGAACATGAATTAAAATAAAAGTCGAAAGCATCAATTAAAAATTTAAAACCACAACTAGTAGACACATGTTCTTCAAAAGCATCAATTTTCAAACGACTAATAAAAGAGCACCTTCTAAAGCATTAATTGAATTTTCAAAAATTAAAACTAACTCCAATTTCAAGAAGAAAATAAAAACAATCTACGGTTGAGTTTACCGTTCACCGAGGAATCGCCAGAAAATTGAAGTTTAAAGTCGTTGTACACAGAGATTTGGAGGCCATATTTAAAGTTCGGAGGAGAAATTTGGGAGGCTATAGTGTCGATGTACTGAGAAATAACGTGGGAGAGGTTTGGTAGAAGAGAGGTTTGCGAGGCGATAGTATTGATGTATTCAGAAATAATGTCTCAGAGGTTTGCTTGAAGAGACTACCCCCTTTTGTTGGATTTAAAAATTTAAATTTAAATTAATTATATATTTATAAAATTTATAATTTTTGTTAAATCAATTTTTATTACACTCATTAATAAATTAATTTTTAGCAACATAATGGACATGATAAGAATATGGAATAACGTTTTTTAAAAATAATAATAATAACGCATTTAGTACATAATCTCAATAATTTAATTTCAACCGAGCTATAGTGCCGCCCTCCTTGACTGAACACACACATTGGGGGGGAGGGAAGCATTTTTTTTCATTTTTTATTTCACGTCGGTCCCACACTCATGTGAAGTTAGGTTAATCAGGTGGGCAAATCAATTCGAGCAAAGTAGCTTAATTCATTTTTTTTTCCGTAAAAAATCTAAAGAATACTTCCAACAGAATCCACCTCGAAAACAAATCTAAAGACTATACTTCCTGCAAAAAATCCACCTGGAGGCTGGTCACTTGTCCTTAGACCACCCAATGCGACCATGCCTGTGTTTTTCTAAATTTCAGGTGACGTCGCATTGTTCCAAAATATAGCACAAAAAAATTATTTCATCCCAAAATCTAGCTAGTACTTGTCCGTGGTCCGTGGATTCATAGAAACTTAACCCATGCCCCTAGTCACGCACCAAATTTTTAGCACCTTCAGAATAAATGGCTCTATTGAGCTTAAGGTGGGGGTGAACACAAAGCTCATTAAGAGTAAATCGAAAGTGATAATCTTGAATCAATTATTGAGTTCCACGTGAACTTGTCAATGTTGTGATTTTAAATTCAATCATGCTACATGTATAATGATGGTTGATAATCTTTGTTGACAATCATAATTTGACATCATCACATTCATCCATTTAAAAAAGATTCAAGA
>CAIGRT010192824.1:0-11041 GCA_903798405.1 Fraxinus platypoda | reverse complement strand
TTGACGTAGCCATTTCAAAAACCCAGCCATAGCCAGCTAAGCACAATTCCCTCAAGTCAAATGACCAATTCAACTATTGAACGTTAGAGATTAACCACTGATATTCAGATAGTTATCCATGTGAAATCTCCCCAACGGGTCTCCAATATTTTGTTTTATAACTAAACATCAACGTATTCATTTAAGTGTTACGACACTTTAACTTGTAAGATTAGTTACTTACTTCGCAAGTAAGAAATGTCACACGTAATGGTCTATCCGTAATAATGATATTTGTATTTCGTTATTACTTACGACTACGGATAATTTAAGATTCAGTCGTATTGTAATTTGTATCTCACAATCACAACTTCTTGTGATTAACAAATTGTAAATACTAAAATCTACGTACTTTATTATTTAATATAATTCATTAGATAAGAAATTTAAATAAATNATTGTAATTTGTATCTCACAATCACAACTTCTTGTGATTAACAAATTGTAAAAACTAAAATCTACGTACTTTATTATTTAATATAATTCATTAGATAAGAAATTTAAATAAATAATAGATCTTGCCATAAAAAATGCATTAAACATATTAAAAGTGTTTACAACCTAAATCGATTGGGTCTAGGAAATAACACTTACACCTTGTATGCTATATATTTAGTAATCATGGGCCCAATGTAACATTTTGAGCCATTTTATTTTTGACAGGAAAACTAGAAACATTGTCATATGCTAAAAGTTGGTGAAATTATACAACATTGTTATGGAAAAGCATTCACTGTGACTCCACCATCTACATAGATAACTTGTCCAGTAATATAAGCAGCAGCAGGGAAACATAGGAATGCCACCAAGGAAGAAACTTCACTAGGCTGTCCAGGGCGGCGCAGAGGAGTTCGAGTGATTAAGCTTTCCATAAGTTGCATCTGATCAGGTCTTGGCTGCAACAAACCGAACTATTGAGATCATAAAACAGAAATGGCAAAATGTGATGCTAATGTACACAATATATATGCATTTACGGCTATGGCTTGGATCAAGGATGTTTCAATTATCCATGGCGCGACTGCATTAACACGGATGTTATCCTTTGCCCATTCGCATGCCAAGTTCTTTGTTACCTGATTCATTGCTCCTACACAAAAGATGAACAGTAAAATCACTTAGCAGTGGTGAAATTTTGAGTCATACTACAATTGCTTGCTGCTACCTTTAGATGCTGCATACACGGCGGCAAAAGGAACTGCCATAAGTCCACCCACAGAAGAAATAAACACAATGCTTCCACAACCTGATGCCTTGAGAAATGGGTGTGCAAGCTGACACAAATGATAAGAAGCCTCAAAATTTGTACCCATTATCAGTGAGTAATCTTCAGCTGTGAATTCTGTGGCTTCCTTAACTCGAGTTGTGCCGGCATTGTTCACCTTAGAAATCGGAAGTACTCGTTTCAGAAACCTTGCATCGAAGAACACAATCATACGATGAAAAGAGGATAAACTAACCAAGATATTGATCTTCCCATCGAAATAAATGGTAACATTCTCTATCAGCTTTTCTCGTTGGGCTCGTACTGATAAATCACACACAGACCCTGCTACTCGAAAGCCCTTGCGCTTCCATTCTTCTAAACATTCATCTAACTCTTTTTGATTACGAGAACATGTATACACGACAGCTCCAAAACGTGCAAATTCTTCTACGGTGGCATGACTATAAAATATCGAGTCAAATGAGCACCTTTTAAGCTTAGTGTTACTAGTATTAGTACATGAGGAGTATAGTAAAACGAGACTGAATTTAAGTCACATACCCTATGCCTCGAGTACCGCCCGTGACAAGGGCAGACATGCCCTTGAGAGACCACCTTGCATCACCACCACCTATTTGTTCCATTTTGAATCTGTTTCTCATCGACCAGTTTATTTATGTAAGTAAACAATACAAAAGCTTTTGGACCAAGGACTTAGTTGGTATTTTTTATTTGTACAATTTTGAAGATATTCCTAAGAAAGACAAAGGGATCTTCCTGAAGATGCAGAGTAGTCAAATTTTCAAAGTTAAAAATTATATCAAAAAAATTAAGAAGCAAATAAATTTATTAATTTATTTGTTTACAGTGTCGCCTACTTCTTACATGTATTTTAGATCAAATATTTCAAAGGCTTGGACGCATTAAAATTATACATTCAAGTAAATTACAAGAGTTGAATTCAGCAATAATCTAACCATGCAAAAATATCTGTTCCCACAGATAAAACTATTAGAATATTGCATAATTCTTGAAAGAAAACAAATTATGCTTACCCGCTATAGATGGAGGCTGGAGGCAGTGTTCCCGAATCCGATCCAAAAATATCTATGGTGGACTGAAGAATTTGTGGTGGCTGAGAACTCGAGACTGATTTGCGGATTTTACAACTTAGCGCCAGTCTGAGCACACTTGTTGGATTAAAATGATTTTAAGTCAAGTCAACGGGCCCACTTGCACAGTTAAGTCAAGGCTGCTGGAGCCCAGTAGAGACTAGTGCATTTAAAGATGGGAAATTAAGCCACATCAAATTCAATCCTTAATTCAATTATTTTATATCTAGTTCTATCCAATCTGATGTCTCAACTTAGCCAGATGAACGACTAAACAAGACATGAAACCAATGGATTAATTGATATATTTGTATACAGTACCCAAATATGAAGTGTCCTACACAGAGTACAAATTCCATACATACTTTCACATTCTGTATCTGATAATAACAGCTAAGAAATACGTTTCATTGCATTAGAAAATCAAGAATTTATATATACCTTCTTTCTCTCTCTCTAAAAGTATGAGATTTAGAATCTGTCTTCTCCCTCCGATGATCCTATCTAAATTAAAGGAGGGTTTCCTCCAAAAAAAATTCTGCAATTTTTTATTCTTATTATCTACGACTACACAATCCTTAACTTGTTGTATCCAATTTTTTTCCTTCAATTTTTACCTTCCTTCTCTTGTTGCGCCATCATATTTAATCTGTACCAATATTGATCTTCGAAAACAACAAATTAATAACAGACTCTAAATATTAGTTAAAAGATTACCATAAGCACGTAGTGAATTTGTCCAACCATTCCTATGAAGAAAAATCACTAGTTTCACAAGTAATAAAGTTTTTTTTTTCCATGAAAAGTATTAAGTGTGATCTTTTAATCAAAAATAAATATATGTTGTGACTTTTTAGGCCCTGTTTGTTTCGAATTAAAATCCTATTTTAATCTAAGTCAAAGTCAAGCAATCAATATTAACCACATCTTTCATGGGTCCTACAACTTTTCAACCACATATTTCAAAAACTTCCATCACAATCTACTGAAAATCTAATTTTAATCCCACTAAACACCCACTTAATGTAGAACCTTAATTCATTTCTAACGAACAAAAATGCGATTCCAATGTTTTAAATGATGTTTTGTCACCTTTTGAATTTTTGTCATTTTTTTGAATTTTTGTCACTTTTTTAGTATTTGTCATTTTTTTTTAAATTTATGTCACTTTTTTCTGTTATTTTCTTGAATTTCTCACTTTTTAAAATGATAAACATCACCTTTTGAATTTTTGTCACTTTTTTTAGTATTTGTTATTTTTTTAAATTTATGTCACTTTTTTATGTTATTTTCTTGAATTTCTGTCACTTTTTAAAATGATAAACATCATCTTTTAATAAAATTGATATTGTATGTCAAATTTTAATTTAAAAAAAAGTGATACTTAACTTTAAAAAGTGACACGATTTTATAAAAAAGTAATATTGTGTCACTTTTCATATAAAAAAATGGCACTTAATTTTACATAGTATTTTTTACTTTCAAAATATTTTTCATATGTTTTCCTAGTTATTTTAATAGAGTATTTGACCTAATTTTGTGTGAGGAAAATAGATTATTAGGAAAATATTTGTGTGTTTACCATTAGGAAATAGTTGTTTAGTTCAATTCTTAAATAAAGGTACGAGATCATTTCAATCACTTTCAGAGTAGTATCTCATGGTCTTTTAACATAAAAAACCTTTCGAAACATCTAGTTGTGTACTCAAATGCTTTGCTACTGACTCATCTGCCCAATTTTCTTTTCAAGTGCCAGTCTTGTATTTTGTTACTTTTTTAAATGTTTGTCACTTTTTTAAATTTCTGCAACTTCCAACTTATAGATTATTATGTTCTTAAAATGAAATTATGTTATATGTTTAATTAATAAAATGAAGTATAATCACAATAAAATAGCACGTTTAACTTATCTGCCAGATCTATCTACGTGTTTGTTTTGTGTTTGTCACTTTTTTGAATTTCTGTCACTTTTCTAATTTTTTGTCACTTTTTTGAAGAGGTACATGAACGACGAGACTATAATGGCTTAGGCGATTACAACGATCACTATACTAATTGATGAAGAATGAGAATATTCAAACGGCGGTGATCATGATGATGATGAGGCGTCTATATGGCAGCGGTTGGGTATAGTCCCAACCCCATCTCATTGTCGCTCGTGGCGTAGCCCATGAATAACTTTCATGTTATGTCGTGTCGTGTCGTGTGGACCCGATTGAACTACTCTCAATTTCGCCACAGGGTACCTATGGTGCAGCTATCTATTCTGGCAAGGTCAAAGTGGTAAACAATATTCAACTAATTGATAATTTGATATACATAGTAGTGGTACCAAGAGAAGGTAAAGCATATAGACTTGAAATTTAAACAAAAAAATATTGATGGATAATGTGTTTTTAGCTTTAATATTCAAAGATTTAAACAAAAAATTCTTTTATTATGTTAAAAAAATCCAACTTTATGAAGAAATCACAGCAGATTTTTTGTATGTTAATGAGGTCTGGGGGGTTCGGGGGGTCCGGAGGGAGAAATCCTGCATTTTTAGTTTTGAATTGAAGGTTATGTTTTGTCTTTTAATGTTATAAAGGTCATTGTAGTGAATAATTAGTAAATTAGGCTTGTGTTGAATATGGTGTTTGACGTGGCTATTTCAAAAACGCAGTTATAGCCCGCCAAGCACAATTTCCTTTTTGCTCCCCTATTTGACATTCATTATTCAAAAAATATTCTTTCTACATATTCACTTTTAACCACGCAGTCACAATAAAATATTATATATATAAATCCAAAATTTCCCTTACTTTTTAACTATACATTCTTAAAAAATTTACTATTCAAAACTTTATTTAACATCTAGTCACCATCTGAGAAACTGAACTCCGTTTGTCTACACTTTATTTTACACATACGGGTAGGCATCCTCTTGCCGGTTATTGTCTGTTTCCTTAACAAATTTTTGTGGGTCATACTATAGAAAATAATGTGTCGGCAACTCCGGCATTAATCTATTCAAAATGTTTCTCTCTCTATCATATGACACGAGGGTGATTCGTCTGTGCTTTTTCTTAAAAGTAGCAGACTGCCCATGAGTTTCAATTTGCAAATAAAATTCCATCTTTTGGTATAAATTTGTGCCGTACAGTAATCTGACCGTCAAACTAGAGTTCAGACAGGCGACATTGTGCATCTCCAACCTTGGTTCTTGTTCCATGATCAGCAAATGTGTCGGACATGTTTCAGGTGTGTAAGATTGCAGTAATTTCCGTGACCAACTTGTACTTTTTTTTTTTTTTTGGCTTATCGTGAGTGCAATGTAAATTGAGTTTCGAAATTAATTACTCCTCCCTATTCGATTCATGGACAATTCGAACTCATTTTGAGACGAGTTATGATTCGAGTTGAGTACATATTATTTTTCACGAGCTTGTAAGGCACAACCATTTTCGTTTGGGCTCATAGGTATGAGCTCATGAGCCGATTCGTAAGTGCTCATGGGCCAGCTCGTTTTTGTCTCAATTGTGAACTTATTTTATTAATTTTTTTAAAAATGTTTATTTTTAGATTTATTTTTTTAATTTATTTTTTTTTTAAAAAATCCACCTGACTCATGTGCAGCTCAGCTCGGCTCATTTGGGCTCGTGCTCGGCTCGGCTCGGCTCATAAGATTGGCAAGCTTATGACTAAGCCAAGTCGAGCTGAGCTCATGGTTTTAAGTTGGCTCGGTCCACTACCACTCCTACTTTAGGGTTCTTTAATTGTGAGATAATCATAGAAAGCATACGTTTATCATGTGGTTTATGGTCTGCGGTTGATCTTTTGTAGAGAGTATAGATGTATGGTATAGTTAACTTTCATATGGTTTAAGATTGATCGACCCCAAATAGTTAGTTTGTGGTGTTTATATGGAATTATCCATTCCATGCATGTAGCCATTAAATGAAAAAATTAATAATGTCATGCTTGATGTAATCTCTGATGTTCATTCAATATTTTTCTCAAGTATTGTTTGGCAGTTTACTTATAGTCCGTCTATTAAATATGACATGCAAAACAAGGATTGTCAAAGAAAATTCTTAACATTTTTTCTTGTATAATTACTTATACTTCATTGATTGTCCATTTTCATTTTTGGGATAATCGAATTTCCTTCTAGTACCATAAATAATACATCGAAAAATTTAATGGCAGCACACAAGATTCAATGTGCTCGAGATAGTTTCTATAGATTATTACAGCCAAGAGCTTAATATTATGGATAAATTACTCGATCATAGATTTATCACCTTAAACATATGAAATTCCCACTAGAAGCCACCTGCTGTATATCCTCCATCAACATAAATGACTTGTCCTGTAATATATGAAGCAGCCGGAAGACAAAGAAATGCCACCAAAGAAGATATCTCTTCGGGTTCTGCTATTCGCCCCACTGGTGTTCTAGCCATTAGAGGCACAAACATTTCCACAAGAGATGGTTCAATATCCTCCTGAGCAAACAAAATAAGTTCAAATCTTGTCAAATTTTACAGTCGACCAATCTTTTTAAATATTGTGTAGCAAACATGCACAAAATGTTGATAGAGTAATACGGGTTTCAAGATTGTAGTCCTGACACCCCATGGCGCAACAGTATTGGTGCGAATATTGTCCTTAGCCCATTCACAAGCCAAATTTTTTGTTAGTTGATTTATCGCGCCTGGAAGGATAAGAAAAAAATTCGTTTCAAATAATTATACGAGGCATTGAATAATGATCTTCAAAATTATTGATTACCTTTGGATGCTGCATAAACAGAAAGTGCAGGCAGTGCCATTCCACCAGCAACAGATGAAATGAAGACAATACTTCCAATTCCAGATTCTTGCATTAATGGGTATGCGAGTTGGCAGATATGATAAGGGGACTCGATATTTGTTTCCATTACGCGTGCATAATCTTCGTAAGTATGGTCTTTAGCTCGCTTCATTAGACTTATTGCAGCATTATTTACCTAATAAAAAACAAGTCAAATCCATGTAATAAGCCCAAGATTATAAAGTTAATTAATACTAAAAATCAGTAAATTAAGAATGAATTTTTCTTGTTATATGCATAATTTAATGAAAACAGTTTATTTTTTTAAAATTAACTTTTCAACCATATATTTCCTTGATTTTAATCAAAATCTACTAAAATTTTTATTAAAAACTTTGTTAAACAACTCCTTAAGTTTAGCAAAGACAACTGGACAAGCCACCTATATTCTAGACTTCGTTTTTGTTGGCCATAGTAAAGCCACTTTTGCAACCACTTTCTTTGTTTAAATGAGGTAGGCGTTTTTTTTTACCAATTCAGCAAGAAATGGAAAGAATTTGTATTACATGCCAACAGTGATTGCATTTTACTATGCATTTAATGTAAAGGGTGAAAATTGGAATTGCCTTTCTTTAGTAGTAAAATGTATTGAAAATGCAGCAATCCTTTACAGGTTTCATTGAAATTTTGGGTCTGCAATTAATGCAGGCGGTGGAACTTTCATTATAAATAGAAGGATGTAGCTGAGGAGAAATGCACGCAACAATTGTAGAGATGATCGAAAGAGTAGAGAGAAATAAAAAGTGGAGAGATACATAAATTATAGAGAGAAAAACATTGTTTTCTCTCGAGTGTTTCTTACTTAGTTTCTCTTATTACAAGAGAGATTAATTGGTATTCTCTCATTGTATTTAGAGAGGAGGTTATTGTAATTTTTCCTACTATAGTGAAATACTCATATATTTGCCCGTGAATGTAGCCTAAATTGAGTGAACCATTAAATATCTATGTCCATTTTTAGCTGCAATTTCCTCAATTCCACTTAATTGCGAGCCGACCTTGACCCACAATTTCTCAACAGTGGTATCAGAACGAGGTTTTATATAGGTTCATTGTTCATTATTTACATACACAGTATTATTTTTTGGCCGTGAACAAAATGGCTGCGAAGTATGTGATTGGAAAGTTCAACGGAAATAATTTCTTGTTGTGGAAAATGAGACTGTTTGGCAGCAATTGGACAGAGGTCCGCGGAGATCACTAATGATGGAAAGTGGAACGAGATGGATGGTAATACAATTGCTAATCTGCACCTAGCATTAGAAAATGGAGCATTGTCAAGTGTGTCGGAGAAGAAGACGGCCAAAGAAATATGAGATACATCGACAAAGCTGTATGAGGTCAAATCGTTACACAACAAAATTCTTTTGAAGAGAAAGCTTTACACCCTTTGGATGATGAAATCAACTACAGTGACCGACCACGTCAACATCCTCAACACTCTATTTTCATAGCTCGCATCAATGGGGCATAATATAGAGATGGGTGAAAGTGTTGAGATCTTACTTCAAAGTCCACCAGATTCATAGGTTCAACTCATCGTCAACTTAACCAACATCTTTGAAACTCTAGTCTCCGATGATGTTGTAGCTGCGATTCTTTAAGAAGAAAGTTGGCGCAAGAACAAGGAGGACATATTGAAAAGTTCACATCAGGCGGAAGCTTTGGCGATGATGGAGTGAGATCAACAGAATGTAGCTCCAGTGTGAGTCATAATCAGAATAGATCGAAATGCAAGAGTAAGAAAAATGTCAGTGTCATTACCGTGCCAAGAAAGGACACTTAAAAGGGGATTGTTGAAGTCTAAAAAAGAATGAAGAAGCCAAAAGAAAATGTTTTGAGACGTCAGAAGCTCAGGATTGTGTACCAAGTACCTCCAATGATGGTGAAATGTTATAGGGTGAGGCAACAACAGTTGTTGAAGGCAGAAAACCGTTTTTTGATGTTTGGTGTTGAAGGCAGAAAACATTTTTCATTGATAATTACTTCAGGAGATGTTGAGTGTATCCATTCAAGAGAAAGGAAGACGTGTTCACAGTCTTCAAAATATTCAAAACGCGTGTGGAGCTTGAATCTAAAAAGAAGATAAGTGTTTGAAGACTGACAATGGAGAAGAATATACTACGATGAATTTGATAACGTTTGTCAACAAGAAGGTATTAAGAGATAATTCACGAATCCATAGCAAAATGGAGTGGCAGAGCGGATGAACGAAATATTACTAGAAATAGCAAGAGCAATATTAAGAACTGCGAGGCTAGCCAAGTCATTCTGGGCAGAAGCAGTCAAAATTTCCTGTTTTGTGATCAATCGGTCAGCATCAATCGTAAGTGATTTGAAGACACCTATGAAAATGTGGATGGGTAAGCTAGTCGATTATTCACGTTTACATGTTTTTTGAAATCCTGTGTACGTTATGTACAACACCCAAGAAACATCAAAACTGGATCCAAAATCCAGATAGGGTACTGCCTATGGGATCCCACTGCCTACAAGGTGATAATAAGTAGAGATGTGATGTTTACAGAATGAAATATGCAAGAGAAACAAAATGATAGCACTTTAAAAGAGAAATCAAAGACAACTACAGTCGAAGTTGGATACGAACAAGAAGTTATAGATTCTTTTAAAGTAGAACTAGAGCACGAAGAACAAAAACAAGCTAAGTCTAGCGCTCCCGAAGTTCGACGATCAACTCGGAAGAGAAGAGAATCAACTTGACACGTAGAGTACATTTTGGAGGGCAATGTTGCATACTATTTACTGACAGAAGATGGAGAACCATCAACTTTCCATGAGGCTATAAATTGCCAAGAAGTTTCTCCTTAGATGACTCTTCATAAGGAATGTAAAAAGAAATTGAAACTCTTCATAAGAACAAGATATGAGATCTTACTCCACTACCACAAGGAAGGAAAGCCATTGGGAATAAATGAGTCTACAAGATCAAACGAGATTGTAAGACCAAATGGAATGGTTTCTTGTGAGACTAGTGGTGAAGGGATATGCTCAGAAAGAAGGCATTGATTTCGACAAAATATTTTCTCCCGTGGTTCGACTCCCAACAGTTCGAGCAGTATTATATTTGACTTACACATAAAGCAGTTAGATGTGAAAATTGTATTTCTTTATGGAGAACTTGAAGAAAAGATTTATATGCTCCAACTAGAAGGTTTTGAAGAAAAAGGAAAAGATAACTTTATTTGCAAGTTGAAAAAATCTCTATACAGTCTCAAACGGTCGCCGAGATGTTGGTATAAGAGATTTGATTCCTTCATCATGAGCCTTGTATACAACAGACTCAGTTTAGATCCTTGTGCATGCTATATGAGATTTGGAAATAGCGATTTCATGATTCTACTGTTCTATATTGACGATATGTTGGTAGCAGGTCCCAACAAAGATTATATTAAAGACTAGAAGGCACAGTTGGCTAGGGAGTTTGAAATGAAGGACTTGAGACCAGCAAAAAAGATTCTTGGCATGCAAATTTACAGAGATATAAATAATAGGAAGAGTTGGCTTTGTCAGAAAAACTATTTGAAGAAAATCTTGTGGTGCTTCAATATGCAAGATTGTAAGCCAATTTCTACCCATATTCCTATTAATTTCAAGTTATTCTCAAGTATGAGTCTTAGTAATGAAACAGGAAGGATGGAGATATCTCGAGTACTATATGTATCAGTAGTGGGTAGCTTAATATTTGTACAAGACCAGACATTGCACAAGTAGTGGGAGATGTTAGTCGATACATGGCAAATCCTGGTAAAGAGTATTGGAGCACTGTAAAGAGGATCCTGGTAAATGCTACATTATGTTATGGAGGATC
>CAIGRT010192815.1:0-13755 GCA_903798405.1 Fraxinus platypoda | reverse complement strand
TTAGTATAAAATCAAATATCAATCCTTGTGGGTTCGACACTCTAACTTCATTATTATATTACAAAACTTGACACCGTACACTTGCGGTATAAATCACGTTATAGAAAATGCGTGACACCCACGTGAGGGGGCGAATTGAAGACTTCTAATAGCTTAAGGTTTTAAATGAAATGGTTCAACAAATGGCTCAATACTGAGGCATAATAATTAAATCATTAATAGGTCCATGGATTATACATAAAAAATTTGAACAGATATACCTGAAGATCGCGGATATTAACTTCTCCATGTGTAGGCCAGTGACTTGTAGGCCTATTTGATTCTATAACAAGAGAGGGCTCCGTAGGGATACAAGTGTATTGAAGTATTCTTTCAACTGAAATTATCATATTTTCCATAAGGCAAAGATTCCATACAAACCAAGCTTGCAATGTGTTCAGATTCAACCCATATGTCACTGCCAATCCCGCAACACCTTCAAATCATTGAGGAAAAGGCAAAAAAAAGTGTCAGCTACGCATCTCGTTTATACCATTGCACATGCTGCAATAAAGAGATATAAGTATGAATGTATGATATGAAGAAACTTACTTGGATCAATTCTTCCCTTTGGAATAGAGATTAAGATAACCAACGAAAAAGCAAAAGTAATTAGGGATAATATGTCCAACCGAAAGCAAAGCCACTCCATAGCACCAGCATTGTGGAATTTTGGCCGCAAATATCCATCTATTAGTTTCATGCTCATGTCACGGAATCTAGTTTCCTGATCAAAACCTTTAATTGTGCTCGATCCTGAGAGTGTCTCAGCAAAATGCTGTATGACTGGAGCTTTGCACACTCCACTCAACCGTGACATTTCTCGTGCTGAAGGTATGTAATATCGCTGTACAAGACAAATACAATTTTTTTCAGCATATGTAACTACATCACATCTTCATTTTGGCTGACTAAAGTACCCTTCATAGGGTGTTAGAGAACTCAGACCAAGAACTAAAGTAAGCATAGATTCTCAGCTCAAGGGTGTGGACCATCTCCTTCCACCTAGTTACAAAGCAAATCCTCAAGAAAACTCAGACCAACGTCAAGTCCCGATGATACTTACATACTCTTACTACTTTAACGACATTACGGTCTGTATCGTAACCCTAATGTTATACAGTATTAAAATATTGAAAACCAATTTTCAAGTATTCAAGATTTAAAGGTATGCTAAGACAATGTATCGTTTACTAAACTTCATGAATATTGGTCATCCTTTTTCATTGGAGGCTTGAGGGTTCAGGTGGCATCTCTCTCTCTCTCTCTCACACACACACACATTTAATGTTTATTCTTCATTTAATCTTGGCCATCTTTACTGTAAATGTAACATGTCTGCAGGGACTACTTACACCTAAAAATGGAAGGATGGGAGCGAAAACGTCAAGAAACAAATATTGGAGATAAAAGTGCTTAAGGGACTAGGGACTAAGTGTGCTGATGGATAAAGGCCAAAAAAATCCAAGAACGATTTCATTTCTTTAAATTTGACAATCATGCAAATGTTATGCTGGAAACCAACAGGTGAAAGAAATATTTTCATCAAAATTAAGTAATGAACTTTATTACCATCTCTAAATATAAACAGTATGTAGGCAACATATATATATTTGACTTTCCCATAACATAATGAAATTTATTCCATTGCCATATTTATACAATAAAAAGGAGAATCTCGTGCAAAATAAGGGCTTTTAGCTACTGGCTAATTGATTTACTATCATCAAGTTGGATATAGGTAGAGAGAATCATTTGAAAATACGAACTCCTATTACATGCTGCAATTACGAGAGCTACAAAATACTCAAAAGGAAAATGGAGTTACCTGCAACCACACGCAAATTGCAATGACTGGAATGAAGATGATGAAGACCTGCCATGCGACTTGTGACATTACTCCAATGATTCCCAGAAGCTGTACAATCGAAAAGGCAAATGTTCCAACTTGAAATGGAATGTCTAAATCCACTGCACTTTGGTCAGTAGATATCTGACAACAAAAGTACACAGTTTAGTTAACAACAAATGTTAGTTTATAATGGGGGGAAAAAAAAAAGATTACAAGCAGCAGTCACAAAACAATGCATTTTTCGTACTCTATTCAGAATTCTCCCACTTGGAGTGGCGTCGAAGAAAGACATGGGGGCCCGAAATATGCACTGATGCATTTTCTCGAAAAGTATCATGGCTGACTTACAGCCAGCCGTCACAAGAAGCAAAGCTCTGGCAAGCGTGCAAAAAGAACATCCAATAGCAAAAGCAACATAGACAATGATAAGGGTAGAGCCTCCCACTGGAGGTGGCACATCCTTTGAGGTGGGAGTTGCCCAAGCCATCCAGTAATTGCTTCCAATTTGAAGCAACTGAAACAGAATTTGTGCTAACAATATAAATGGCACGAGGATTCCTCCATATGCTGTCATGATATATTTCCTGTAGACCGACAAACCAACTCCACCCTTCTCTCTTTCTTCTTCTTCAACAAGCTGTCCCTTTGTTCCCGTAATATTATTTGCTTCACCATTTTGAGCATCTCGACTTTCCTTTTTCAGCAAAACATTTTTAGCATTCCCTGAGAAACTATTTCCCTCACCAACAGTCACTGCCCCCGCTTCAGTGAAACTGAGAGCGGATAAAGCTTCTTTATGTGCACCAATAAGATGCATGAAGTCGGTTCCTGATTTGAGAATGTCATGGTACTTTCCAGCTTGTGTAATCCTTCCATCTTTCATAACCTGACGATAGATTAGGTTCTGCAGCTTAGTTAACTGGAGAATCAAGGTAAATGAAACGTGCAAGACGTGAATAGCTCACCAATATGAGATGTGCAGCAGGTAAAAACTCCGTTTGATGTGTAACATAAATAACAGTTTTAGAATCCAGAATCCGCAAAATACATTCCTGCCATTAAAGACCATGAATATCAGAACATCAAATTAAGAATGCCCCTTAAGCCCCTACGCCAAACAGGGGCTAAGTTCCAATCAGCTGGAGAGAGACAACGTCAACAAAAAAACAAGAACGAGCATAGACATTGCTTATAGAGAGACAAATATATGATGCTTATATTAAACAGATGGTTCCTGCAACTATAAACAAAATTATGCACGGGACTACATGAATTGTTATAGAATAACAATGGTAACACAGAGGAAATATGGTGTTTACATTGAACAGATGGGTTCCTGTATGTGCATCAACGGCACTAAATGGATCGTCAAACAAATAAATGTCAGCTTCTTGATATAGAGCACGTGCAATCTGTATCCTCTGCTTTTGTCCACCACTCAAGTTGATCCCTCTCTCACCTATGACCGTTTGATCACCAAATGGTAGGAGTTCCAAGTCTTTCCTTAAGGAACATGCTTCAATGACCCTATCATACCTTTGTCTGTCCATCTCCCTACCAAACAGTATGTTCTCTTCAATTTTGCCACTCTGAATCCAGGGTGACTGCGCAACATAGGCCTTTGTTCCACAGAGCCTGATGTTCCCAGATATTTTTGGAATTTCTCCCAGAATACAAGAGAGTAAGCTTGACTTGCCTGAACCAACAGCACCAGAAATGGCAATTCTCATGCCATGAAATACTCTGAGATTAATATCTTTTAAAGTTGAACTAGGAGAAGATGCATCCCAAGCAAAATTCCCATCTATTATCTCAACAGCTATGTTAGAACTACCCATTGGAAGCTTCTCTATAACATCAGGCTGCATGTCTTCGAGAGAGAGAAAAGATGCAATTCGGTCAAGAGAAACTTTAGTCTGGACCAGCATAGAGATTGTATCGGGAAGATTGTAAATAGACTCTTGAAGGATTCTAAAGGTTGCAAGTGCAGAGAGTATCTTCCCTGATTCGAGGGGAATTCCCATTAGCAAACAAGCACCAAAAGTTACCACAGACACAAATGTAGGGGCACTCCAAAAGACGAGCGTCGACATGGCTTTAGTGTACACATATTTTCTCAACCATCCAATCTCGTTTTCCCTAAGCTCAAGAATTTTGGACAAAAACTTCATCTCCCAAGCCTGAAGTTTAAGGATCCTCATGTTCTTCAAGACTTCAGACGTAGCCTTCATCCTTCTGTCTTTAGATTCCATCAACTTATCCTGAAATTTCTCCTCTACACTCCCCAAGGGTACATTTGCTAACATCACCAAAACTGTGGCAACAAGTGTAGCAAGAGAAGCAAGCCCAAGATTTTTATATAAGATAACTAGGGCCAAACCAACCTGCACGAGTACTATCCACGGTTCATGTATATACCATTCAAAGTCACCAATCCTCTCAGCATCAACTGACATAAAATTAATGATCTCCCCCGTCGAGTGCCCCTGTTTTGATTGGCTCGAAAGTGTCAAGCTCTTATTGTATATTTTAGTAATCAATGCCCCCCTGGCCCTAAATCCAGCCTGCTGCACCTTAAAATACCAGTGTCTTTGGGTCAAGCATTCAACGAGCTTTGAGATCAAGAATGTGGAAACTAACAAATAGCCTTCATTTGGGAAATCTTGATGTCCAGTTAGGTATTGAACAAGTGTGTCGATGAGGTATGGACCAACATAAGAAGCCAATGTATTCGCAAGTGCGTAAACAGCTGAGAGTGCAATTTCCTTCCGAATTGTGAATATCAGTCCCTTTGCCAGAATGAGTGCAGTCACTCTATTATTCCTCCCAGTATCAGACTCCAACTTATTATTTAGAATCAGAAATGTGCCTCTAACACTATCAAAACTGGCAAGTTGAGGGACATCCTCAAGATTCAACACTTTCTTATTACCAGCCGAAATCAAAGGGCTCATCCAAGAGAAAGTAAGGATACTAAAAATACTAGCATTTGCATAAGGGGTAACAATTTCATCCCCAGTGAAAGTTATTTCAGACTCTCTACCACTAGTAACACTACCGTTTAAAAGGGGTTCTTGAAGAAGGTTATCTTCATCGACTTTCTTACACAAAATTTCCACACAACAGAAGAATAAACCCATAACAGTGGAAACAATATCAGACACCCAATATAGAGTTAATAAATTTTGGTGCTTCTGGTAATAAACAAAGTCTATTGCTAGGCAATAACAAGAAACAACTAAGAAAATCCCCCACCAGAGCCTTAAAACAATTGGATACTTAGGTTCACCTGAATTAAAGAACTGTGAACGCAAGAAAACGGAAAGACCTAACCAAGCTAGTGTCTTTGCTCCCAAATCTAATAAAGTTAGAATCTTTTCATCAGACCAACCATGTGTATACGAATAAAAGTGGTTCAATAGACACAAAACAAAATTAAACAATGAAAAACCGAAACAGCAAAACAGGGTTGGTTTGTAACACAAGAGCTTAGTTTGCCTAACACTCTGGTTTTGCCTTCTCCTGATTTTCTTGAAAACCCATAATAAGAACACAATGAGCAGCAAAACCAAGTGCAAAGAACCAGTAAAGAAACGCAAGACAATTGGGTTTAGCAGAACATTACCGCGTCCATTATTCAATAGTGCAAATTCAGATACAAACATCGACATACCCTTCAAGAACGATAGCTTTCTTTGAAACTTATCCATTGCCATGAGGTTTTGTGGCATGCCAGGTTTTTTTTTTTTTTTTCTTCTCTTTTCTTTGTTAGTGTAGTAGACTAGTGGACTGTAGTGACAAGTGAACGAAATCAGTAGGCATATTTCAATAGCGAGGATGTAGAAACTAGAAAATTAGAATAAAGAGATCGATTGGTGACAAACGTTTTGAGTCCAAAATTGAAAGGATATTTCTACTTGTACATCAAGATCTATACATCAAGGTCTACACCTCTATCACATGGGGGGTGGGGTCCACTTGAATAATAATTTTTTATTCGAGTGGACTCCACCCCCCATGTGAGAGGGGTGTACACCCCGATGTAATCCTTGATGTACCACTAGCATGGTCCAAATTGAAAATATGTCAAAAAGTGGTTTGCTTTGGGCGTACGTAACGTGGTGGAGAAAAATCATTGATGGAGAGAACTCGGGTAGTCGGGAAGACAAGTGGGACAGTAGTTTGAAAGGAAAATAAAACAACTTTTTAGTGCAACTTTACTAACGTGTGGGAAAGAAAAAAAATTACTTAAAAGGTGTATTTAAATTACTTTTAAACTTAGCTAAATATGTTACACGTTCGATTTAGTTTTAAAAAGTAGGTGTTCTGTTGATATTAAAATAGCTTATTTTTAACTAATACAAGTTATTTATCATAAAAGTACGTTTAAAATTCGTGTCAACAAAGAACGGAGCTAGAATTATAGTAGTGAGGACAAAGTTGAACTAAATTTTTTTTCCTTCTAGTTGCTAATAAAACTTGCTTATGCATTCATAAATATATATTTTTAAGGCCTTGTTTGTTTCTGATTAAAATCAGATTTTAATCTAAGTCAAAGTTGTAATAATCAATATTAACCACATTTTTCATGGGTCCCACGGTTTTTCAACCACGCATTTCAAAAACTTCTATCACAATCTACTAAAACTCTAATTTTAATCCCCACCAAACAACATCTACGCTTAGCCTTCAGTTCCAAAATTAAATTTAAATATATTTTTCTCAAATAGTCATGCTTTTTTTTTATTTAACTATTGTTAAATGTATGGATATTATCTATTACTAAGTCAATCTTTTATGGTGCATATGAAGATTTTGTTTGGGAAGAATTTATTGACAGTTTAATTGATAAATAAGTAGAAATAAATAGTCTTGTTAAAATGTAATGCACCAATTAACGTATAATTCTTCACGCTTTTAAATAACAAATAAATGGTCATGTTGAAATATAAATAATAAAAAAATCGACAAGAAAAATCCGAGCGTATCAATTCAGTATAGCCCCTGTTTGATGTTCATTATTCCATCAAAATAAGTTTTATCATAGTGAATATTTGGTAAATATACGATTAAAAAGGATGAAATTTTTTTGAATTTACTTGCAAAATATTTTATTGCGAGAATGTGTGATTAGAAATTAGTTTTGAAATAATGAGAATCAATAAAGGGCTAAATATAGAGCATGTTTGGCTAAGATTAAAATTGAAAATATAGTCGTTATTGGGTCTCACTCGTCTAATAAAAGTCAACAATAACGGCTAATTTTTCAATTGTAATTCGATTTTAATCTCTACCGAACACGCCAATAGTATCATAACTTTAAAAAAGATGAATTTCATAATAAATAAGGTTATCTAGTACCATTGGTATTGAACACCAGTGTAAGTGTCACAATATCCAAGGTCCCATTAAATGATCATTATTCCTTATATTTAATTGAACATGTACATCAATGTTAGACACCAATTGTTCTGAGTAGCATTACTCTTTTACAATTGATATCTTCTCACACACTAGCTACCATAGTACGGAGGACGTTAATTACATGATGATATTAGTATCGATCGATGAAGTTTTAAACGAATTTTTACTCTTACTTCACATTCTTTTGATGCACTCTATTGAATACCCTAACTAATAATTTGAAATTTATTAAAACATTAATTTCATTACAGTCCAAAAAATAAACACACAAAACTTTAATAAGATCTCAAATGAAGATATATAGTATAAAATTTCTTTTCATAATATTATTAAAATAATAAAATTTATATAAATACCTATAACTTTCTAATAACTTACTATTTTGGAGTTTAAATTAACTTGATATTTAAAAATTATTAAATAATGTTACACAGTCAACATTTTAAAATTAATGAACATAAATATTATAGATTTGGAGACTTAACCAAAAAAAAAATAAAGTTTATCCAAAAATTTAATAAACACGCTTCAGTACAAATTATTTAATGACAGTGTTAAATGATCAACGCTTATAAATAGAAGCGTTTTCCGGTCTCCATTTGGTAAAGAGAGGCCGGCCCAAGAAATCAACGAGAAAGAACTTTAACTATGAATCCGGATATTCATTAATTCAATGAAAGACATTGAATAAATTCCACAAATGGTACAATTTTTGGAACAAGAGAAGCTTCAACATGAGAAAAAGATAGTTATTTTCGATAGGTTTGGTGGTGGTACTGATGAAACCATAGAAGATGAGAAGCAACGGCACTTGGACGCCATTAGTAAATATATAAGAGAGGAAGAAGGAACTCCTTTTTGAACAACAAGAACTCATCGTGCGGATCGGCCAGCAACATCGGTTACTCGATACTAGAAGAGCCCATTGACTCGTTCCATGAGATGTCAATAAGTGTTTCATCGACACAACTGAATTTTCGATTTGTGACTTTATTTTTTATGTTTAATGTTGTTTTATATATTTTGTTAGCTTAATATCTTGTTATTATTAAGAGTGGACGCGATTTGATTTGATTTGATTTGATTTGATCCAGTTGTAGAGGAAATCGAACTAATTCGAGTATCAATGTGAATCTTAAAAATGAAACTATTGGTTCCAAATCCAACTATAGAACCAAACCAAACCAATAGGTTCTGATTCGATTCAATCCGATTTTTTATATTGAAAAATTATTTAAAAAAATGAAGTTTAAATTACTTGTCAAATTGAAAATCAATAATAAATAGGATATGAAACTACTCGTCATTCTCGTAATCTAATAATACAAAAAATAATTGAACAAGATAACAAACAAAAATCCACTTCAAAGCTCAAGATCAACTTATAAAGGCTATCTTCAGTAATTCTCAATGATTATGGTTCTTAATGGTCGGGCACTTTGAAAACAACAAGAATTTTTTTTTTTAATGAAACATTAAACTAAAAATATATTTTCCTTATTGTGTTGCATTAAAACTATGAATTTATAAAATATTTAAAAAATTATTTAGACTTGAATTTCGATTATCCATTAAAGGAAAGAGGAAGAAGTGCATGAAAAATAGAATTTTATCGTGACATAAGTTTGGGGGTTTAGTATTCAATGATATAGTGCATCTAGGTGTAAGCAAAAAGAGAAATTTAGAAGAACAAAATTCACTGTTGGTTCTTATTGCAGTTTAAGAACCGGATCGGAACTGGTCGGTTCTCGATGTAAGGTCCCAAAATCGACCAAATTAGTAGAGAAACCGGAGTCAAACCAACCGGTTCTATTTGGTTCCGGTCCGGTTCCGAGAAAAAAATACTCACCTCTAGTTATTATTATTATTGTAATATTGTTCTTAGTACTCTATTGTAAATATTGAACAAGTATGAAAAATTTATTATAATGTTTATGAAACAATTGATAAGTAAATTTATTGCCTAATCTAGATATTACTAAATGAAAAAGTTGATAAAATAATATTATATGTTAAATCTAGAAGTTAATATTCATCATAATATGAATGTGAAATATCTTTTTATAAAATTAAATATACAATTACCTATTGTATATAATATATAGGTAATTATTTTTGGACCATATGCCTGAAATGCCATTATGAAGAAAATAATGAAAAATTCTACAATTAATTATAACAAGACTTTGGACGCACAATTTTAAATATGCGTGCATGCTAGTGAAAATTTAAACTTAAAACTAATTAAGCTAAAATGTTGATTTGCTTGTGAATTTTTACTAGAACAACTTTAAACCTTGGTATGTTTTTTTTCTAGTTAACAAGCCAGTCAAATTATTTCTGAACTCAAAGTTCAATTCAATCTTAAGATGACATGGATGGAGTAAAGGAAAATTGCTGTCATCTTTGTCAATCTATTTGTGGAAAGACTTGTTAATGAATTAAGCTAGTTTGTTAGAATCTTTTTGTCATCTTTGTTGACATACACTCACATGGGTGTGAGACCCATAAGGGACCTATGAGAATAAAAAATTCTAAAAAAATGCTCCCTTATTGTGAGTGTGCTGTCACTAAGGGTTTCGAACCCTCCAAGGCAGCAAAGCAAGATTGCTTGTTAATGGTGCTTCTAGCCTATTGACAGTAATCTCATTTGCTATTTCTTCTTAAAGGAACTCCCAATACGAAAATGAGATATTTTTACCCTGATGCTTTGATGTCACGTGTCATTCTAATGTTCAAATTGACGGCGTTCATGACAAAAGCATGGATAATACGGTTAATTGCTCGGTAAAGATCACTTTCTAAACATGCTGAAGATCCGAAAGAGAATTATAAAAAAATGATACAAGGTGTAGAGGACGAAATCTTGCAGCGATGACACTTTGATTATAAAGACATGAAGAACATAAGTGAACAATACTCGGACTCACACACTTTATAACTTGTTGACGATATTGTGTACTCCAGTCAAGTACGGACAACAAATAACATAAATAACTTCATCAACATTTTGATTACGAACAATAATTTTCATAGCTAAGAAGTATCCCCAAGTTACATTACAAACCAAGCACAAGAGAGAGACAAATAATACAACAAAATGCACAAAAAGGTCATTTTTTCCTCAAGTTTATATGAGTTTTTATGATACATTTAATCATGCCTATATTGAAAAGATTAAAAGAAGGAATTACCACTACCTATCCAAAAGAAAATGGAAAATAACAATAACTGGCATCTTCTTACGGCCATCAACGTCCACGTTGGCAGTTGTTAAGGCAGTGCAACAGGGAAAAGCATACCCGTATTATGTAAGTATAAAAGATAGGAAGTTTTCAAAGAAACGAAAGCAAAAGAATCCTTCAGCAAGAAATCAGCAGCCACCAAGACTAGCTATTGCATATCTTTTTTGTTGACGAGTTGAAATGATATAACCAACCTGTCCAAGAAGAGGCAAACAATAGAATTTCTGTTTAAATAAAACGAGGTAGATGATCGTAAGGAACAATTATGAAATTCATACTTCTCGTAATCAATACAGCTATTTTATTTTACCACTTTATTAGACCCACAAAAAACATAATAACAAAAAGAACGAAGAAAATCATAGGATTCATTTACATAAGAATAGAAGCTTAACTTGGAAAGAATTAAACTTGACCTTGATATGATGGGTTCCAGTCATGCCGTTTTGATAGAATCACCAGAAGTTAGTAAAAAGCACTCTGCTACACCTTGCAAAATTGTATAGTAAAATTTAGAAGTAACCTGGACCAGTACCTGTTATAGATTTAAAACAGAGCACCATTAGACATGTTTCTTCAGAATAAATGTGTCAATACGTTTAATACAAAGCAGTCTTAATTACCATGGTATGTGTCATGAACATCTGACTCACCTAAATGCTCAAGTGCTCTCAGGAAAAGAATGTATCTCAATTTGTTGCTATCTGTGTGGTATACAATATGGGCTCTTGCACTACCAAGTAGACTAGGAATAAGAATGAACCTCATCATTGCCTTTCGTACTTCTTTGCAAACTCTTTGAGCAGCAATCTCTTCCGAAAATCCAGATATTTGTCCAAGCTAGTTCCTGCCCACTGCTGGCAAAAGCTTTCATCAGTTGGAACCAGTGAACTCAAAGGAAATGGCCCTTTCAGAGCTTTCTTCAAGGAAACCAAAAATCTATGGCGGGGTCGAATTCGCTGGTCTAGAGACAAGCTTAGGTAGGTTGGATATTTGGTCAGGGAATGGACCTCATTTCTAAGTTCATTGATCAAGTACATGTATTTAGGTTTCAGATTTCCCTCCAAAGATAGAGAGAATACCTGCATGTACAGATGACATCATCTGAAAATTCAATTTCGTTGTGATGTTAAGCAAAAGAAGATCCCTATGAAAAGGTAAAGTATTGAGGACAAGTTGGTTAAGCAACCCAATAGTAGTTTGAGGTACAGAAGCAATTGCATAAGAATCCAGCTGACCTGTGTAAGGCTAGTTGATACTTTCAGTATGTCAGAGTTGCGCATCCCAATACTTCTCAAGAAATTGATCCTGGGGAGTAATCCGTCTTCGATGCTGTAGTGAAGTATTTGAGGATGTTTCGTGACCATCTTTACTATACTCTCTCTTGGTGCTCCCAACTCTTTTCTCAGAAAATTGTAACGAATATTCCACGTATTGTCTATCCGCTGAACCAGAATTTGAGGGCTTAACTGCACAACTTTACTTAGATCTTCAGTCTTGATTCCTATCTCCTCGAGAAGGTACTTGACTGTGGGTCTTAAAGAATTATCGATACTGTAAGAGAACAGGGATGGAGTGGCAGTAATTATTTGCCCTATTCTCGATTCTGGAATGCCCAAGCTACCCAAAAAGGCAACATGGGACTTCAGATTGTTTTCAACTGTGTACCCCAAAATTTGAGGCTGCCTCAAAATTATTTTTCTGATATCTCTATGTTTGACACCAACACTTAACAAATATCCCAATCTTTCCTCTGCTGAGTCAACATTTATCTGAAGGGATGGCATATGCCTTTCATACATTTGAATAAAGTGTGATTCCTTAAGACCAAAAGTGCTCAAATAATCAAGAAGCGGAAACCATCTTTCATCTAAGTCTAGTTCTTCTGACAAATGAGAGAATCTGTTCTTAGATGAACTTTCTGCTTCCTGGTGCAATCAGATAAACAACAAACAATATGCGGAGTCATTACCACCCAAAGTCATACTTAACAGTTAGTGGTGATTGTTACCTTTTCTCTGATATCACCTAAAGAACCAGTGCTTGCTGATTGCCTGGAAGTGTTATACGAAATGCCACTCTCTCTCTTTTTAAGGATGTCTTTGCCATTATTTATACCCAACTTGTGTTGCCTTGTTTTGAGGTTTTGTCCAGAATTGGATGAGCTTGCACCCCCAACTCTCTTTAGATGCCTGCAACTGCCTGCACAATGAGATTTACCTCAAGTCAATTATCCCTTCTGTAGAGTATCAAGCACAGGAAATAAGTAAATTTGCACCAGCACAGCAGAAATCATAACACGGAACACCAAAAATGGTCACACAGTTCAGTCCAAATGGACCTAGTCTGTGGAGCTCAGTGGAAGCCCAAATCTCAGCACTAGAACTAAATCATTGTCTCGCAACCACAGCAGCTTCAAGTCCACGAGTGTTCACAACGATACAACACCATAACCCTCTCAAACCTCCAAAGAATATACAGCACTCATTCAGTCCAAACACTGAGGACTGAGCCTTTAAGTCTATCAGGTAGACCAAAGAACATAGGCCAGAAAACCTCCATGAAACTAGAGATCAACAGTAACTTCATAGGCTATTGAAAAACCTATTGGAGAGAGAATATCGTAGAGAGAGGAGACGAATAGCCAGTGAAAATGAGTGAGACTGTTTCAACTGCCACCCAAACCCAGTTAAGAGTGGATTCCTCATGTACAATTGGACCTCGTTGCCAAATGGCTTTACGTCCAAGCCCCTTCTTCTACTAATAAAGTGTGGACTCTGAACCATGAACTTCACATCATTCACATAACTCTACTTCAAAATCTATGATAACACCCAAAGAATTACAAATACCTTGTTTCATCTTGGTTGAATTCTGCATCTTTAACCGTTGTCCATCAGCTTCAGAAATTTTGATGTCTGCAAACTCATCCTGTATCCCAGATCAAAAAAATGTCCATCAGATTGTGACAAATAAATAAACTATATCAAATTGAATACATTGTGAATTTTATTATCATTGCATCAGTGACTGACTGACAGGTAATTACCGCAGATGTCCATTGACAAAATTACCATGGCACCAGTAATTCGGAGGCAAACTGATAAGAGTTCTCTTTTCTCTCAAAATTTACAAGTGGCTTTAACATAAACATTTATGAAATTGTATCCCAGAAACCAAAATAGTAAAATTAAT
>CAIGRT010192810.1:0-10271 GCA_903798405.1 Fraxinus platypoda | reverse complement strand
GGAAAGCAGTAAAAAATGAGTACTATTTGAAAAAGGAATCAATTGATTTCGCCCCTTTCGCAAAAGAAGGCTCGATCCCAGGATCATTTCTATTCTTTTTTGTTCTTTCCATCTCAGTTGAACCAACATGATCTACTGTTTAGGGTGCCTTTCTGGACAAAGTAACCGACTAAATGTTCACTTCTAATCATCTATAACAAATACATAATGATGGCTAGCCTTAATAGGTGCTTGCGAGTTTTGAGGTGCACATGGTCAATTAGCTAAAGGTTATCCAAGGTGCTATGGAACACGCCCATGTTTGTTTTAAGTGCCTGTTTGTGTTTTATTATAATTACATTATAATGTATTAGTCAAGTCAAATTTAAATTTTAATCGTATATTTAGTAGGATCCACAATTATTATTATATACTCTTTCACCAGTCATTTTTATCACATTATAATTCCAGTAACTTACAATGAACCCAAACAAGCTCTTGTATCCATTCAATTCTTTCTTTCAAAATTCCATTCATTACTTCAAAATTTGCTTTCAAAATTCCATTCAATTTACTTGCTTGGATTTTCATGTGTTCATTATATTGAGATTGACGTGGTTTAATTGCACATAGATAAAATATTTTGCATGTGAATGCTCGTGATTCATACGCTTAAATAGAGCATATCTATGTTAGGGGTTTGGTTTCAAATAGAGATTGGGATTGGCTTGTGCCATTCCCATAATCTCGACGATAGAATGAGAAGAGAAAGGACTGTAGGTTTCAAGTCGAGTTTGTCTGATGTTTTGATTATGTAAGTGGTCTATGTTTATGAGTTCATGACATGACAAGCTAACACGGATGATAAGTGGTTCAAATGTGTTTATTAAGGCTTTAATGATGTCATTAAGATAAATTAAGTCATTATTGTCCTCAGATAATTTGTTACCCATGATTGTATCGTCACTCCAATTGATTAACAATCATGTTACATATATATCATGTTGTTTCGCGCGGATTATTGCTAACAATTAAAAATGGGTTCAGACGATTGTGTAAGAAACAGACCTCTTGAGACAAAGTTCCAAAAATGGCTATTTATTGATGAAAATTACAATTGAANCTCCAATTGATTAACAATCATGTTACATATATATCATGTTGTTTCGCGCGGATTATTGCTAACAATTAAAAATGGGTTCAGACGATTGTGTAAGAAACAGACCTCTTGAGACAAAGTTCCAAAAATGGCTATTTATTGATGAAAATTACAATTGAAAATAAACAGAATGCCTCCAAGGGGCGTAAGCACACGAGTACTAAAAGAAGTATTTTAAAGTTTAAACTAAGAAATTGAAATTACATATTCTCTGTTGAGAGTGTTTGATTCGGGGTCTTTCTATGTTTTCTTTTTTCTTTTATATTCCTTGGGCAGTTTTTTCTCGTAAAACCGTTCGGAGACTGCTTGTCGTTATATAACTGTCCATTTTTTCATCATGGCTGACCTGTCATGGAACTGCCATTTTATAACCGTTGTCATCACTCTTGTCATTTAACTGCCTACAATCGGAATTCTTAGATCGTGGGGTGTGATAAATTTGCTCAACAACTGCTTCAATAACTGCTGTATTAGANTCGTTCTATAACTGCCCATTTTTTCTATCATGGCTGACTTGTGATGGAACTGCCGTCTATAACCGTTTCTATTACTCTTGTCGTTTAACTGCCTACAACCGGAATTCTTGGATCGTGGGGTGTGATAAATTTGCTCAACAACTGCTTCAATAACTGCTGTATTAGATAACAATAATACCTTAGATTTGTTCAGTTCCTGGGCGACTCGAGGGTTTGGGCGAGAACTGGCTCATCGCTCTGGGCGATAATAAGGCACTACATTCGCTCAGACCTTTGGGCGTCTTGCAAGCTTGGGCGATGATGATACTTTGTTCGTGGGTCTTCACTGCATTCCATAACAGTTCTATTTGGGCCTTCATCCTGGATTTCTTAGTTGGACTTCATTCTCTAGTCTGTTCAATTTGGACTACACTTTTTGTGTGTCAACACATGTTTTACATTAAGTATGTGCTTGGCACCCCTTTTGGTTAAATTATAAATTTTGGAATAGTGATTGATGGAGGAATGTGTGGTTGAAAAGTAATGAAAAGTTTTAGATTTACGTGTAATATTATTTTATTTGAAGAATGTGTGGTTATAATTAAGAAAGAAAAAAATGGAAAAAAAAATGGGTGCCAAACACCCTCTAAATTTGACATCACGTGAGTTGATGGAATTTTGTACATTAACTTTAACATATAGAGATGCTGTCAACTGACAAGGTACAATAAGCATAGATTAGATAAGCCCAACTACTAGCCTAGACTATAGGCTATCATTATGCATGTGCTTATGTACTTATCAACCAATCATCGTTGATCGAAGTCACCATTGCATGCTTTCCAAGATAAAAAAATATTAACTTGATGGGACTGAGGTGGCATTCATTCACCAGGTTCATCTATAAGTGGGAGGTTCATTCCTCTTTAAAAGAACACAAGATTTCTCCCATAAAAGATATATTCCAGTCATGTCGAAACTCTGCTACAGAACTTAAAAACTTAGAGCTTGTTTGTCTTTCATTATTGGGAGAAAATTAGTGTAATGAATAGTATTTTTTGGAGAATGTGTGGTTGAAAATTAAAGTAACTTTATTGGTTCGTGTGTAGAATATTTTATTGGGTGAATGTGTGATAGAAAATCTTACTGTAGCAAACAATTTTTTGGAATAATGGTAGACAAACAGGGGCTTAATTTCTTTTCTACAAATTCTCTTGAGTGCCAAGTCACTTTTTAACATCAACAGTTTGGAGTTAAAAGGACCTCTACTCGTGAGACTCATCCAAAATTTCAACACAAGAATCACCTATCCTAAACAGTTTTGCTTTGCTTTACAACATTTCCACCAAAGTCAAAGCCAAGGATCAAGGAGTCCGAGCCATGCTAGAACAAGAAGCAACTAAGTTCGAAATTCTAGTGGATTTATGAAGAAGTGTAGACGAAACTTAAACTGGGGTAGACGACCTACAAATGACTGTGTTTATGGAGGTTGATCAAAATCTCACCAATGTTGTGCTTTGCATTGAACAGAACCAGATTACAACGTTCCAGTTGCCAAAACCCAAAGGGAGTCCCTTGTTTCCAGTAGAGAAATCGCTTGCCAATTAGAAGAAATATGCAATTTTTAAAGGACAAACTATTCCATAGAGGAACTGATGTAATTTGACAACTCCGATGCAAGGAGGGGAGTGTATTCAATCAAGAATGGCCGAACGAGCTAGACTAATTGAACCTGCGAATAGTTGCCCATGAGAGAAATAGAAGGGAGTGGCCTAAGAATGCGGCTATTGTTGAAAAAACTCAAAATTCCCAACTAACGGCTACAAGGATGAGAACGATCCTACGGGCCGTTTAGACAAGTATACTTGGATGGAACTCTAGGGATTCGCAGTGCGATAATGTGCTGAATATTTCTCTAAATTTCGAAGATATATAGGGCTTAGAGGTAGTTTAAGAAGCTGCCCCAAATGTCCATTCGAAGCTAGAATGACCTGGCCATAGCTTTCCTCATCCAATTCATGGGTTCTGCAGCTCGGACAACACCAAATGAGCGCCTTATTAGTATCAAGCAAGGAAGGAGGGACTCCCTCAAAGCTATCTTAACAGTTTCAACAAGCAAATCGTGGAGGTGGAAAAGATATCTGATGATCGAACCAAAGGAGGTGGAAAAGATATCTCAGCAGAGCTTAAAAACAGATAAGTGCAGAGGCATCACTACGAATCACGAGGAAAAAATGGGAATTCAAGAAGTTCGGCCCAAAGAGAATGACAGAAGGAGAGACAAAGGATCAAACCTCCACAACTGAGGAAGAACTTATCCTACCTTAACCAGAGGAAGTATTGCCAATATCATAGATTAGCGGACATGATACTGGTGAATGTAAGGATCTAAAGGAAGAAGTTGTAGCATTCATTTGCCAAGGAAAACTGCACGAAATTGTTGCCAAGCTTAGAGGGGAGGTCGGTTCCCAATAGTACCAGAACATACAACAATTGCAATGCGATAAATCAAATAAGAATATTTGAGCGGAATATAAAGTCGTTCTCAATCATCTCCAAGGGAACACACGAGATTTCATGTTTGTAAGAAGGCTGATCGTCCTAATGGTAGATTGGGGGAACCCCTTGTAAGGTGTGAGCCATTAATGACTTCGTGGTACTTAACTTGCCCTCAAACTACGATGTCATCTTAGGACGACTGAACTTCACGAGCTTAAGTTAACAACGTTAATTTACTATTATGTCATGAAGTTCCACATCCCCCCAGAGAATAGGACTAGTGCGAGGCAATCAAGTAAAGGCTCGAAGTTACAAACATCACTCTGCATGAAGCAAAAGTAAAAATGATCCACGTTGGGAATGACATGTGCAACAATAGAATTGCTTGAAGTTCGTTGTCTGCTGACTTAACCAAAATTAAAACATGCTAGTGATAACTCTATCGATAGTCGAGTTCAATATTAAGAAGACCTTAGTCAATACTTTCAGCGTTTTGAATATCTTGTATGTCAAAACTCTCAACTAGATGGGATCCAAACAATTTATGGAAATTATTTGATAGCACCCTTGTCGACCTGAATTTCGTTCTCATGGGAGTTTTCTACAAGAATAGTTCGATAATTTTCAAAAGTATTTTTTGCTTAGATTACCATGAAATCATAAATAGACTTTATCATTGATCTATTACAAGAATCCATCCTATAGCTGTTAAGTTTTGGGCTGCCTCACAATTAATGGCCCAACGCTATTTGCATCTAGGCTTCAATTGTTTCCGGATTCTTGGCCCAATCTTTTGATCTAATGATCTGGCCATACATCTGGCTAGATCTCAGCCGTTGATCTAGTGGCTTTTGGTTTACGTGTATTTACTCCCTTTTGCGGTTTCAATTGTGGGTTACCGTTTGCTTTTAGAGAAACTTATGAGTTTAGGGTTTCATCTCTTCTCTCTGCCGATTTGTGTTCTTAGTGATGGTTATTCAATCTCTGTAAATCTGAGTGATGTTTCCAGATATTATACTTAGTGTATAGTAGGTGAGATTGTGTATTGTATCTGTATGATTTGAGGCAAGAGAAAAGAAATCTCTGATTTCTTCATACATTTGTAACGATTCTTGGTGATTCTAGTGAACCTAGAGCAATATCTATTTTGTGGATGCTCAACGGGTGATTAGGCCTTTTGGCTGAACATCCGGACCCTCAGGGATGAAAAATTCTTTGTGTTTTCTTTTACATTCTGCAACTTACAAGTAATTTTGTTTGTTCAAGTTTACTCTGGGACCAACAAGTGGTATCAGAGCATCTTTTCTCACAAGATCTGTATTAGCATTTGACTTTCTTGAAAAAACCCTAGTTTCGAAAACTGTTTAAACTTGTAGATTTTAGATCTATAATAGTTCTTTGTGAAAAACGAGAAAAACTGTGATTTTTCTAAAAGAAAATTGTGGATCTTTCTTCGATTCATTTTTGGGTTAGATCTCTTAAAGTTTTGAGTACTTCTTGTGTAGATCTGTGTGATCATGTTGAAAATTTTTCTTTGTTCTTGGTTATCTTTACTAGTCTGTTGTTTCTATTGAGTGTCTGGCGATTTTGATCTGACTCAGTACTGAGTCTTGGTGATTCGTTTGACTCGTACTGAGTGTTGGCGAGTTTGAGTTGACTCGTTCCGTTTCCTGCTGAGTTCACCCTGAGTTTTTGTGACTCGTTGCTTCATGAATTCATACTAAGGTTCTTGACCTGATTCTGATATTCTCTTGACCTTCTCCTAAATTTTTGTAATCTGTGTCAATTTCTGAACTTGTTATTAAGGTAAGTGATCCTCCTCTGCTTTCCTTTGTCCAAGATCTCATTCGAGAATCTGAGAATATGAGGGAGTAGGGGAATTAAGGGTTACCACTCCTTAAACGGTTTTTCAAGATTGACAGTTTAACTTGATAGAATTGCATTTGTTGATCAATTGTTCATTTGATATAATCTTGTAATAGCTGAAGTTTATCATACATACGTACCGTTAATACTTGTTATACTCTGTGTGGTGTATAATTCTGTTCTTGTGAGTTTATCTACTATCATGACTACTGCTCATAAGTTCGAACTTGAGATTTGGAGAGAGATTGGAGATTTTAGTTTGTGGCGCTAGAAAATAAGGGCTCTGTTATTACAATAGAGATGTGCTGCAGCTATTGATGGGTCATGGGGTACTAAATTTAGTGCCTATAGGAGACATGAGTTAGATGAGATTGCTTGGAATTCTATATTTCTTCATTTGTCTGATACTGTTATTAAAAAAGTTGGGGAAACCATTCATACTCAAGGTCTTTGGACCAAGTTAGAATCTTTCTACCTTACTAAATCTATGCCCAACAAATGCTACTTGCTGAGACAATTCTACAATTTCAGATTTAATTCTTCTTCCAATTTAGAAGAAAATATTGATAAATTCACTAGACTTGTTCAAGAGCTGACTGACTGTGATGAGAAACTATCTGAAGATCAACTTGTTGCTCTGTTGAATGCACTGGGTGATAAATACAGAGAACTTAGAAATGCCCTAGAATATGGGAGAACTGATCTTACTGTTGATATTATTATATCATCTTTAAGGAATAGAGAACTTGAATTAAAATCTGATTTCAATGACTCTAAGTCTAGAAAAGTTTTGAATGTTAGGGAAAAATTGAATCATAACAAGAGATGAAATCAATGCAACTTCAATTTTCATAAAAGGGATAAGCCTCAATTTCCTAAGTTCAGAAATCAAAACAAGAATCAATCAAAATCTGAGCAGCAAGTCAGAAAATGTTATTATTGTGGTAAGACGTGGCACCTAATAAAAGACTGTTTCAAAAAGAGATCCGATATGAAAGAAAAACACATTTCTGATGGGTCTGCTGCTGTTGCTTGCAAAAATGAATATGATATTCAACGGGATGTCCTTGTTAACACCACTAATAGAGACCCAAAAGAATGGGTCCTTGATTCTGGTTACACCTTCCATATGTGCCCTATAAAAGATTGGTTCACTGATCTTGTTGATCTGAATGGAGATCAAGTTCAGATGGAAAATGACATGAGTTGTCAGATAAATATAGTAGGAAAATTAAGTCTCCTAATAGAAAATAATCATATACTTGAACTTGATGAAGTCAGATATGTACCTGAACTGAAAATGAATCTTATTTCCTTAGGAGAATTAGTTGAGGTCTATGACATAAGGATTCATAAGAGCTTCATAAAGCTGAATCTTAATCATAAAGAAGTTATCTCTTTACCCAAGATAAATGGTATCTATACTATGCAAGCTGAACCTTTAGTAGGTTACAGCTCAGCTGCTGTGAATTCTAACTCTGATAAGTCTTTAATCTGAAAGGGACTAACCATTTTAAACAAATTTGGATATCTTGGAAAAGACAATTTTGAAAAATTAGGCTTCTGTGAAGACTGTGTGTTTGGAAAATAGAATAAACTACTTTTTAAATCTAGAATCCATAAATCCACTTCCATTTTGCAATATTTACATGCTGACCTGTCAGGGCCAGCTACTGTAAATACCCTGAGTAGATTTAGATTCTACTTACTCATAGTAGATGATTTTTTAAGAAAAATATGGACTCTCCTTTTGAAGCATAAGTCTGATATTTTTCAAAATTTAAACAATGGAAATTGATGATTGAAAATCAAACCAACAGGAAAATTAAAGCACTTAGGACTGACAATGGCCTTGAATTCTGCAATCTAGAATTTGATTCTTTTTGTAAAGAAAATGGAATTCTAAGGCATAGAACTGTGACATACATCCCTCAACAAAACGGTGTTGCTGAAAGAATGAATAGAACACTGTTAGAAAAGGTTAGGTGCATGATACACAGTTCTGGGCTTCCTAAATTCTTTTGGGGTGAAGCCCTTAAAACTGCAACATATCTTATTAATATGAGTCCTTCTAGTGCTATTGATTTTCAAATCCCTGAAAAACTGTGGTCTAATTCTGTACCAGATTACAACAGACTTAAGGTTTTCGGCTGTACTATTTACTCCCATCAAAATGAAGGAAAACTTGAACCAAGATCTTTAAAATGTGTTTTCTTGGTGTATGGAGAGGAGACCAACAGGTACAGACTTTGGGTGAAGTGTAAGGGTGGTTTCCAAGTGATCATCAGCAGAAATGTGATCTTTAATGAGAGTGATTTTCCTTGCAAAGTTACTTCTGAAATAGAATCTACTAAGGGCTTGTTCGGTATTGATTAAAATCGGATTAAAATTGAAAAACTAGCCATTATTGTTGACTTTTATTAGACGAGTGGGACCTAATAACGGTTATATTTTTAATTTTAATTAAATTTTAAGTTCTACCAAACATGCTCTAAGTCTGCTCCTATAAAAGAAACCATTCTGGAAAAACAGACTGAAAACTACAATGATCAAAATGATTTAATCGAGGTGGAGTCTACTCAATCTGATGTGAATCAGGAACTAAGTGAACCTGAGGCTGAAATTGAATCAACTAACCCATCTTTTGCTGACTATCAATTGACCAAAGATAGAGATAGGAGGAATAGGATTCCCTCCGCTAGATTCAGAAATGATGATTTTGTCACCATATTCTCAGTTTTAGACTCTTTGAATTCTGAACCCTCTACCTTTGAAAAAGTTGTAAACTGTTCTGAATCTAAATTCCGGAAAGAAGCCATGAATGAAGAAATGGAATCTCTGATACAAAAGATTGTTGACTGTAAATGGATTTTTAAGATCAAAGAAGGGAATTCTAATACAAGAGGTAAAAGGTATAAAGCTAGATTTGTTGCCAAAGGGTTCACCCAAAAGGAAGGGGTGGATTATAATGAGATATTCTCTCATGTTGCTGAGTACATTTCCATCAGAATTTTGCTTGCTTTAACTGCTCATTTTAACTAGGAACTTGATTAGCTTGATGTAGAAACTGCATTCTTAAATGGGGACCTTGATGAGACCATTTATATGAAACAACCGTGGGTTTTGAAGTTAAATCTAAGTATGATAAGGCCTGTCTGTTGAAAAAATCCCTCTATGGCCTGAAGCAGGCCCCCAGACAGTGGTACAAGAAATTTAATTCCTATATTCAGACATTAGATTTTATTAAGAGCAATTATGATTCATGCCTCTTCTTCAAAGGGTCAGGTGGACCTAAATCCATTTATTTGTTGTTATATGTTGATGACACGTTACTTATTTGCCATAATATATCTGAGATAGATTTTATTAAGTCAAAGTTAAAATCTGCTTTTGAAATGAAAGATCTAGGACAAGTTAAAAGGATTCTTGGCATGAAAATAGAAAGAAATAGAACTGACTGCATACTGTGTTTAAAACAATGTGCTTATACAAAGAAAATACTTAAGGATTTTCTATGATTGACTGTAAACTTGTTTCTTTTCCTATTGCAAATCATTTTAAGCTGTCCAGTGAACAATCACCCAAAATTGATGAAGAATTTAAAAGAATAGAAAATATTCTTTATGCCAACACTATATGGTCTATAATGTACTTAATAATTTGCATTAGACCTGACTTAGCTTATGATATAAGTATTTTAAGCAGTTTTATGGCTAATCCTGGTGAAACACATTGGTTAGCTATAAAATGGATGTTAAGATACCTGAAAGGTTTTTTTGAATTGGGCTTACTGTTTAAAAATTGTAATGAAGGCATAATTTTGAAAGGCTACACTGATTCTGACTTTGCTGGAGATTTAGAAAAAAGAAGGTCTACATCATCTTATGTTTTCACTTTGTGTGATGGCTGCATTAGTTGGAAGTCACAGTTGCAAAAGTTAGTTGCTTTATCTTCTACAGAGGCAGAATATATAGTTGTCTATGATGTTGTTAAGGAGAGCCTTTGGTGGCTGTGAATAATTCTGTTAGGATCTATACTGACAATCAGAGTGCCATTCATCTCAGCAAAAATCCTATGTATCACGATCGAACAAAACATGTTGATATAAAGTTTCACTTTGTGAGAAACATGGCTGAAAAAGGTCTGATTAGTTTAGAGAAGATTTCTACTGAATTTAATCCCTCTGATTTGGGAACCAAGGTATTGCCTTTAAGTTAATTCAAAAACTGCTTGAAAATTCTAAACATCACCTAAACAATAGTGAGTTTAGAATAATCAAGCAGGATTGGTGTTCGGTCGAATCTTATGCCGCA
>CAIGRT010192802.1:0-16782 GCA_903798405.1 Fraxinus platypoda | reverse complement strand
TAAGATGTCGAATCCCCCTTATTATTCTATTTTTAGTGTAACAATTAAAGTGACAATTTGAAATCATTTATGTTGGTTAATATTCTTAATTTGATTGAAAACTTCTCTCGATAACAGTCAAATCTATTCCCCTCATGTGGGTCTTCTATCTCTCGTTGAAAGATGCAAATATGATAAATGCATTAACAAGTGCTAGACACCTATTGAAATCATATAAAGTATAGATGTATATCTATATCCTCTATTGAACCTTAAAATGTTTATTATATTGTGCTTAAATCCTATTGTCTCTCTCGATAACAATAAAATTCACAAACAATTCAATTGGTGATCAAGCAATTGAAAAAAAACGATAAAAGCATTAATAAGCATCCACAAATCAAATCAAATTAAAGTCAAATTAATTAATTAAAAACTAAAAATATCATAATAATGGTTCATCTCATCCTAGCAATGTATAAAATTAGCCTAACATGTCGAAATTACAAGAAATCATATTTAAGTGAAAAGATATAATCCAAATTTTTGATAAATTGAGAAGATGAAGATGAATCTTGAAATTTTGAATATCTTCAATGGTTTCTTGATGAATTTTCACTTGCACCTTCTCTTCTTTGCCCAAAAATTAGGTTTGAATCTTCACTTGATTGAATTCTTGCAAATCCCCTTCAATTCTCTCACAAAAATTATAAATTTTCCTCATTTGATGATAATAATTTATGAATATTGGAGTATAATATGTATATGAGAGGCCCCCAATATATATTCTTTTGTTATGTATTTGTAGGAGTAGAAAATTGGTTGAAAATTACGTTCAAATTGGTTTCCAAAAGAGTTTCAATCGAATAAGGAAAGTTGCATTCGCGTGCGGATTTTTTCTGTCTGAACAGTAGTCAGTATTTTGGTCATAACTTTCTTTCCCGATATCCGATTGAGACGATTCAAAGTGAGTTGGAAAGCTAGATCAAAGAGATACAACTTTTCTAGAAATAACATTTTTCCAATTCGAACGTTTACTATACCAAATGAGTCTCAATATTCGGCTAAAAATCTGGAATATAACTTATACGATTGAAAATTGATTTTGATAATATTTTGATCATATTCCATTCCTTTTTGAGTTCTAATTCCTTCCAATTGTCTCCTAGCAATCTTTGAAGTATCGTCTTATGATCCGAATCAACTATTGAATATGTTCAATTTAGTTCTTAAAATTTGGATTTTGCCTTTTTTCACCAATTTTCGCTTCTTTCCTTCGATTTCTCGTTCAACCATTGAGTTTTACCTATATAACATAAAATACAATAATTTAGGATATATTTTGTCAAAAGAACTGTCAAATATCGATATTTTAGGATCCTAAATAAGTGTATAAAATACACTTATCATAATACAAAGATTCATTACCCATAAACATAAATTGGAATATTATTTTATCGACTCATTCAACAAGTTGATGGTATCATGAATTTTCCTAATTAAAATGTCGCAATAGAACATATTTACCACTCATAATACATCAAAAATCTGTCTTAAATTTTATTCATGCAATATCTTTATATCTATTGCACATATAATTTAATAGCACACAAGAAATTCATATTAAGATTTGTTGGGGATATTACACCGATAATGTGCATATTATATTCATATTAAATGCGTACCATTTTATGCTCATGAAATCAAAATAAAATTCGACTTACCAAAATAATTGAGAAGACAAAGTAATGATTTACCGAATTCGAATTCATGAATATGGATTCATCACTTGATCGCAGCCATGGTGGTTCGATTCACCATCGAACAAATATCGTTTGAGATTGTAGGAAAATATTGTTCTTCCACTTGAAGGGGTTGGAGAAGAAATCAGAAACAAATAATCATGATCATCAAAGAAGAATCAAAAGGCCTAAACACGATAATTATAACGTTGTCCTCAAATGATATTTGCCTCCTCTCGGATTGAAATTTGGTGCTTAAAGGATTTTTTGGCAAATGGTTTATAGGATTTATCAAGACTTGTAATAGAAAAACACTTAACACTTAGTGTTTTCTACCAAAATTTCAAGAACACAATGAGGAATTTGAATATGAATGAAAAGAATTTTATCTTTTCTATTTTGGAATGGAATGTAATTTCTAATGATTTCAAAATGGTTTTTTTAATGTGATTTGTGTTGATCATGAGACATCTATATATATGTCTCAATCAACACCCACGAAATGGTGCCAAAAATTTGTGAAAAGTTGCAAACTTTTCATCAAAAGCCACTAAAAATTCAAATAAGGAAGTCAGTCCAACGGCTATTTTTTAAACTGATGCGACCGCATAAATCAATTCTATGTGGTCGCATAGAAGACTCAACTACAGGGCCTGAAAACCCTACATGTATACATGCGACTACATCCCTCTTGGACTATACGGTCGCATGGTGCAAACTTTTAGCTTCCAAATCCATTTTTCATTCCAAATCCGTTTCTATTATTTTTGAACAATAATTTCAACAGAGATGACCACTCAATGAAGAAGTTATCCGTTTGGAGACTCGAGCATCATTCGTACCAGGGTCAAAATTCTTTTTTTTTTTTTTGTGTTTTATGTAGTAAATGAAGTCTGTAGTTTCATGAAATGAGAAAATGTAACACTAAACCCAATTAAGTCTTGTATGAGGGATTTAGATTGTTAAGCAATTTGACTTTTTCTCAGTAAACTTTACAGAATCGAGGCGATTAGGAAATCAACATAATAATAACAAACCATTAGCTCTCTAACATGTTAGCTCATTTAAACCCATTTGTAAGAAGTTCGACTCATCCTACAAAGGATTTCGGTGTCTTGACCCTGTATCACATAGAGTTTTTGTCACTCGACATGCTCGGTTTGATGAGAATGTGTTTCCTTCATCTTTTTCAAATTTGCAACCTTCACCTGCACTATCAAATTTTATTTCTTTTCATGATCCCACTTCACCAAATACATCTTTGCCTAGCACTAATCCTTCTACAGGTTCACAACCATTACCATCAGTAACTCCATACAAGCCATGTAAATCATGTGCATTGGAGTTGGACACATCTCGGAGTCCATCAATTTCACTGCCTCATGTGCCTCCTCAAATAGTTGAGCCAGTTCCCGAAATACAGATGGCACCAGCTTTGACTCAGAATTCGCATCCCATGTTAACTCGTGGAAACGCTGGCATCTCAAAGTCCAAACATTTCAATTATGTTTTTCAAGTTCCAACATCTCCTTTATTCTCATCTCTATTAGTGATGAAGGTACCAAAAGGATTTAAGAGTGCTACCAAGTCACCAGAATGGCTCGCTGCAATGGAGGATGAAAATTCGTGCTCTCAATCTCAATCAAACATGGGAACTAGTTCCAAGACCACCTGCTACTAATGTGGTTGGATCCAAATGGGTTTTTCGAGTCAAATACCATTCGGATGGATCCATTGATAGGCTCAAAGAACGCCTTGTTGTAAAAGGCTATACTCAACTCTATGGACTTGATTTTAATGATATATTCGGTCCAGTAGTTCGAGCCTCTACAGTTCGTATTGTTCTCTCAATTGCACTATCTCGTGGCTGGAACATACGTCAACTTGACGTAAAAATGCTTTCTTGCATGGTCTTCTACAAGAAGAGGTTTATATGGAACAACCACCAAGATATATTGATTGTTCTAATCCAAATCATGTATGTCATCTCAAAAATGCAATATATGGCTTGAAGCAAGCACCGAGAGCATGGTTCCATCGGTTCAGCAGTTTTTTAATTAAAATCGGTTCAGCTGATTCCAGTTTATTTGTTCATTCAACAGCTAAAGGGATAATTTATTTACTCTTATACGTCGATGATATTATCATCACAGGCAGCAATATGTCTCTCATTGACACTTTCATTCACAAGCTACGGCAAGAGTTTTCCATGAAGGATCTTGGCACTCTAAATTATTTCTTGGGCCTAGAAGTGACTTATTCTGAAACAGGAATGTTCCTAAGTCAAATGAAGTATGCGAGAGACATCCTAATTCGAGCTGATTTACTTGATTCAAAGCCAATTGGAACACCTATGATTGTCTCCCATCATTTAAATATTGATATTCACTTTGTCCGAGAACTGGTATGCAGTGGTGTCTTGAAGATTCAACATGTGCCATCCAACTTGCAAATCGCAGATATATTCACCAAAAGTCTATCAAAACCTCTGTTTATGCTCGCTAGATCCAAGCTTCGCGTGTTGCCAACCACGCTTGACTTGAGGGGGAGTATTGGCGACAACACAGAATCATTCTCTAGAGAAAATCAAAACAGCAATCAAGGAGAGAATCAGTCCAAGCATTAAGGAGAAACTTATGGCATTATAGATGTTGTGCAAAGTTTAGGAGTTGATTAGTTCTAATTATAGAATGTATAGATATCATTCTTTGTATAGCATGTACAGCTATTGTTTAGCTTTTACTCTTGTAAAATTTTCTATATAATGAAACTCTCAACGCCATAAGCAATTGCTGTGGTTTCACTGCTGGTTTTAAATCTTTACATAAGAGAGTCAGGGAGTTTGGTAACCGTTACTTGTGATTGGGAAAATAGATGTGTAAAGAGTGGTTAGAATTCAAAGAGCGAAGTGAGATACAATTGACCATTGGGGTTCATGTTTGTGAGTGTTAAAGCTTGATGGTTCACATGTCTACACGATCCTACTTAAGTATCGACTAAGTGTTGGAGATGGCTAGGCACAAACACGTAGAGGATGAAGCTTTCTATTAAATTATATGCATAAACTCGTTAGCCGCATGATATTTGACCAAGTTGCATCTTCTTTCGTCTCTATTGATTCATAGGCTTAGCTTAGTTTTGCTAGAGTACTAGCAAAAGTTAAGATTGGGGTGTTTGACAATTGTAATTCTTACTTATTGCGACTCTTAAATGATGACCTTATGTTAGTGTATCAAGTATTTTATCTGTTATTACTATTTATTTTGGTTAATTTTCACGTTTTAGGCTTCCTTCTAATTGTGGGCTACATTGATTAAAATGGAAAGAAAACGAGAAGAAATTGGAGTTTGAAGCAAAATGGAATATTTGAGACCCGAGCTTTCAATAATTTGATGATAAGAGAGAAAAATGAATGTTTGGGATACATTGGAAAATTCAAGTAATAAAAAAGGAAAAGCAATATCATCATTGGAATTAAGAGGAACACTTTCCTACGTAATTCCTTTTTGTCCTTGATGACATTTTTGGAACTTCAAAGGAATAAAACTCTAGAGCAACAACACAAGACTATAAATACCATTTTTCTTTCACAAATTAGGAAAGCTTTTATTGGAAACTTGGAGAAGCTAAGAGAGAGAGAGAGAGAGAGATATGATGATTGATGTATCTTAACTTTAGTCCAACTAATTTTAATTTTTTTCATTTTTAAATTATATTACCCATTTCATATTATGTTTGTTAAGTATTGATCGCCAAATTACGCTTAGTGAAGTATTTAATCTCCGAGAGCCTATTAGATATTTGAGACCCTATAGCAAGCACCTAGGTTTTTGTAGGAGACTCTAGGTGACCCGTTGAGCTTTTCTCACAAAAGTTAACGTGATTGATTGTGTTATTAATCGACATAAAGATATAGTAGTTAATATACTCAATTTGAGCTAATTTAACATGAGAGATGTAATTAGCTAAATCAGGATAAATGGGTCCATCATTAGAAAATGGGTAATGCATTAAATTTTTTTTAAAATTAATTCCAACAAGTTTTCAATTAGAGTTCTGAAAAATCACGATTACCAGCTTTCGTAGTTTCTCATTGCCTTTCATTTAATTAGATTGTTTAAAAGATCAAATCAATCAACAACCTTAGTTGCCATCTTTATATTAAGTTTATTAGTCAATTGAATAAAATATTTCGTTACTCTACTAATTAATTATTTGTCTTTTATCTTATTTTTTGTTTTCGACATATACTTTTTATTTTTTTCATATATATTACTTCGATCCATTTTATTTCCCAACAAACGGTATCAGGGCTATTGGTTGTGATTTGTTCGAGGTTTTTGTTATTGATGGCAGCCACGAAATATGAAATTTCGCTCTTGGATTGCAATACAAGATTTTTGTTATGACAAGTTAATATGCGAGTTGTAACTCGCGCATAAGGATTTGGATGATGCGTTATTGAAATTTGACAAAATGCCCACAATTTGGATGATAAAGGAGAAACAACTGAAGGATCAGAAAGAACTTTTACAAATCCATCTTCATCTCTCTAACAATATTTTTCAGGATGCTTAGAAGGAGAAACGGCTGCTACAATGTGGTTGAAGTTGGAGTAATTGTGCATGACTAAAAGTCGACAAGCAAATTGCATCTGAAGCAAAAGTTGTATTCTCATCGCATGGCTGAATATAGATCTTTGGAAGCATCTGGCTATACTTAAGGAGATCGTAGCTGATTTGGAAACTTTAGAGGTAAAGTATGATGAAGAAAATTTGGTCTTAATCCTTTCGTGTTCTCTACCCGCTTCGTTTAGAGACACGATCTTGTATAATCGTAATACTCTCACCATTGAAAATGGGTATGATGTCTTATTTTCAAAAGAGAAGATGAAGCATCTGGTTGGATCTAAGTCGAGAGATAGAGAATGTCTTGTTGTTCATGACGATCGGAGAAGGGGTAAGTCAGTTCAAATTTCAGTAATCAGGTTTGTTATTATTGCAAGAAGAAATGACACATTAAAGGGGATTGCGACAAATTGCATAACAAATGTAATTTGACTGCAAATCATGGGAAGCAATCAAATACTTCAAAGGAGATCAACATACCCGAGAACTATTTGAGTTATGGAGATAATTTGATGATTTATGACATGAAATCCAAACATGACAAGGAGTGATTTTAGATACGGCTTGTGCATTGCATATGTGTCCCAATCGGGATTTTTTTGAAGCATATGAAATGGTGACACGAGGTGTCGTTGACATGGAAAACAACGAACCTTGTCGGGTAACTAGTATTGGTAGAGTCAAATTGAAGCTAGTAGATGGAACATGTAGAACATTTGATCACGTTCGACATATTGCAGACTTAAAGAAGAATCTCATTTCATTGAGTTCTTTTGATTAAAAAAGGTACACGTTTTCTGGAGGAGGTGGAGTCTTGAGGGTTCGAAATGATGTTCGTGTTGTATTGGAGGGGAGAAAAGGGTCCCAATTATATATCTTCCAAGATCGGGCAGAATTTGTAAAGAAAAGTCAACTCAGATTTAATACTGTTAGGTTTTTAGTGTTGACAATTCTATGGACAAAAGGACTAATTTGTAACGTGTTATAAAAGTCCAAAACATAGGATGCAATTTGTATAAATTGAGTTATGAGGTCTAGCATTCGAGCATGAAAATAAGAGAAACACGGCGCCTCATTTTCACTAGCTTCTCGTCCAGTGGCGCTCGAGCGACAAAATAGAATGTCTGTCACCCGCTTGTCGCCGAGCAACAGTACGTCGCTCGCCTGTCGTCGCTTCTCGTTCGAGCAACAGGTCAATCCGAAAAACCCTATTTGCTATTTTGAAGTATTTTTCTGGCTCATTCAACCTAATTACCCTCTCCTATAAATACGCAAGCATTTGTACGAAATTAAGGGTGGTTGTTCATTGTGCTTATTTTCTAAACACATTCATATTATCCTTTGAAGATCCAAGAACCTATTCATACATTGATTCCATCTTTTCTTCTTGAGATCATACAACCACATAATTGGAAAAAAAAAAACAGCAAGCCCATTGAATTTGAAACACCACATACTTCCTATTGGTCATAGGAAGGTACTCTCTCAATTGGATTTCAGAAGTTTCTGGAAGTTGCGAAAGGTTGGACTACAAGTGCAGGAAGAGCACAAGGCCTTGGAGCAGGTTCTTGGAATTCCGCTGGGAAGCGACAATTGCAGAAGATCTTGGAGCAGGTCTTAGAGCAGACCTTGGAGTTTGCAGGAAATAGATTGAGAAGTCTAGTGGAGTTGGCTAGATAGCATCTGACTGTAACTCACTCCATATTGTCTATAGTAGAGGTAACTAGCTTAATCCCGAAATTTTTACCCAATTGGGGTTTCTCCGTCATCAATATTGTGTTATTTACTACTTTCCTTATTTATACAGTATTCAAACATGTGATAATTGGACTTGTATACTTAATCATCTAAAAATAATTAAAAGTGATTTGTTGTTTTTGATTGATTAATTCCACACATAGGATCAAAACTAAAAACGGTTAAGTAACAACNAAACTAAAAACGGTTAAGTAACAACCATTCGATAACTTAAAAGTCATTGGATTGATAATCCGTGAACTGTTAAGTGGTATCCAGTGCGACACCCGATTTTTCACATACCGTGGTGAAGATTCAGTTTGGTACCGTGCCTTTGGGATTTAGTTCGGGGTCCATATTGAATAATACTGCTCAGACAAGTTTGGAGGATAAGGTTAATTCCACTTTGCCTATTACCTGCGGTTCCATCGTATTCAACTGCTAGGGATAGACCCATTGGAGATAAGTACGTGAATGCTAATTCGGTTGCACATGCTTTTAGCCTTTTTGAAGGTGTTGAGACTAGTCGGTGGCTTTCTTTGAAAGTATTGGAAGTTGATTCTGCTACAGGGTATGCTTCGACACTGTTTAGTAATTTTTAATTCTTTGTGGATTTTGGAAAACCCAGTGTTTGGGTTCATGTATCCGTATTGGATACCATAGAAGATGAGGAATATTTTTGTGTTGGAGAAAGTTTTGTTCTTGTTGAAAAGTTTGGATTTTTCATTACAATCGAATTTATTTTTCCAGGTAGAGAAATTTTAGTATTTCGTTCGTTGCATCGAAATTTGTGTCAAGGTGGAGATTGTTGGATTTTTTGACCCAAATTAGTTTAATTTTTTAAGAAAATATTTTTTTCCTTCTTTGAACATATTTTTATTGGAAAAATATTAGGGAAATATTGTTTCATTTATTTCACGTGATTTTTGATCTTGTTTCCATATTTGTGGTATTTCATAGGTTTGTCATCTACCCTTATAAATACTAAACTCTTTTTACACAAGTTTTGTATTACTGAAATATAGAATAATTGTAGACACGGTCATTGTATTTGTTTTCTCCATATTAGTCCATTGAATAAAATATTTCGTTCCTCTGTCATTTAATTCTTTGTCTTTTATCTTTTTGTTGTTTACGGTTATATACTTCATATTTTGTCCTATATATTACCTCAATCCGTTTTATTTCCCAACAAAGTTTACTCATTAGTTTTTGCATGTTACCCAACTATTTAATCAAATTAGAATTAAATCACATAGATACAAGATTATTCATGTGATCAACACATCTCATCACTTTATTACTTATTCACAACTCGTACATTTGGATTATTGCATCATAGTTAACGAACACTATCTTCTAGACAACAATTTGAAGATAACACAGTTTGCATTTTGATAAGATTTTTACTGATTACGAGCTTGAGGAAAGTGCAGACAACTTTTGGTAGAATGTAATAGTTGCTGGTTCTACTCGTCCGCATGAACATTGCTTGCACATTGATTGAAACCTCGATTATTCAGACTTTATGTCTGCACAATCCAATACAAAATTTGACAGATAGAACCCAGAATGAAGAGTTTGTTTCCTTACATCGATTTTTCAATCCCTTTTCAGCTGCAAATATCCTAAAAAATTTACAACCTTTGCAGTCATTGGTATTCTAATGTTCAACTGAGATAAATAGCATTTTTACATGGTTCCCAATTCAATATTTTCAGATTTGTTTGTTGACAATCTCTTGTTTCCCTGCTCAACAACAGCTGATGAAGAGGACGTGGTAGCAACAACTGGATTGGAACCACCATTTCCATTTGTATCCAACATTTCTTTCCCACCCTGCCGTTTGTCTTGCTCCTTCACTAAAACTGGTTTAAACTGACATAAGAGAAGAAAAATAATTAGGCACAAGCCAACATTCAATTATTGAATTCAAGTTTTACTTCCCTTGTTTAACTACACACCTGGTAAATTGAATATATAACATTTCTTCTTATCTGTGCCATCATCTCTATAAACAGGTTGTAGCCTTCAAGCTTGTACTCTATAAGTGGATCCCTTTGTGCATATCCCCGTAAACCTACAGCTTGCTGCACAAATTTGAGAGCTTGCAAGTGTTCCTTCCATAGCCGGTCAATATTGCTCAATATTAGGAACTTTTCTGCCTCCATCATCAAACCTGGAGCCTCTTTCTCCACTATTTCCTAAAACAGATAAAAGAGGAAAAAAGGAGAATATATAAAACAAAGCAAACCCAATGATTGAAAAGGCACCCATTATAAGACTCCCAGCTCTACATCCAACTTTGGACAAACACACGGGAGCATTGTGCTATGTTATAATGCTAATGGTATATTATCCTACTCTAAAAAGAAAATGTGCGAATTATGGGACTTAATAATCACATCCGTCCACGAGATGTTAGGCTATAAACCTGTGAAAATAGGTAACCTTCAATTAAATGAGACTACAGAAAACTGACCCGCTTCTGCAGATATGCTTCACGTCCACGAATGCGAAGGTAATCTCGTAATTCCTCATAGTTTGAACATTTTGTTTGCAACAAATCAGGGGTCAAATCATCCAAAAGATAACAGTACCTAAAAAAACGAATGAGAGAGAATTTAAAATAGCTTTCCAACCTTACCCAACAAGTCAAAATATCCCAAATAAATGATTAACCACTTTTAATGTTTTACAACGTTTATAAAAAGACAAAAGGCCAAATATTTATGCAAAATCATCAACATTCAGCAGATCATTGCAAGCTGCAATTGAGTGTGGGCATGAAAAAAAGAAGCATGTGCTTTATAAGATTAGCCAAACACATTTAGATATTCTTTTGTAGGAATGAAAGATGCGGCTTACTGTTGGACTTTCGCCATAAGCTTCTCAAGATCCCAGTTTTCTCTAGGAGTATCAGAACCAATATTTGCCTATCATGTTATTGAGAAGAAGAAGCAAACATTATATCAGCTAAATAACAAAAGCTTATTGAAGAAATGAATTCGGAACAAGCTCAAAAGGAGTTTTACCTCCAATATATCATCCATTGTTAATTCAGCATATTCAATGAGAAGAGATTGGAGATTGTTGGACTCTAAGGCTCGCCTTCTCTCTGTGTAGACACGGTCTCTTTGGCTGTTTAAGACCTCATCATATTCAAATAACTGTTTTCGGATGTCAAAAAAATAATTCTCCACTTTTCTCTGAGCTTCATCTAGTGCCTTTGTCAGCATCTTTGATTCTATTGGTAAATCTTCAACTCTAAAAGCTCTCATCAAACCCTACAGATCATAACGTTATTTACCTCTCTACATGCATATCCACAGTGGCAGAAATAATTGATTGGGGGTAAAATAACCTGAATTCGATCTCCACCAAATATGCGGAAGATGTTATCTTCAAGACTAAGAAAGAACCGGGAACTTCCAGGATCTCCCTGTCTGCCACTACGACCACGCAGCTGCACACATGTATATATATGAAGGAAATACCCAGTAATGGAAAAAAGGACATATAAAACAACGAACTGCAAAATAAAGCCCCTAGATACATTATCAAAGGTAGTAATTTGTTCACATGCTTTCAACCCATAGATATCGAAGTCATACCTGATTGTCAATTCGACGCGACTCGTGACGTTCTGTGCCCACAACGTGTAGTCCACCAGTAGATACAACCTATCATAATCAATTTGGGAAAGACAATGTAAGATGACTGAGGAATGAGAAAGGTCAAACATACTGTATATGGTCACTGCAAATGAATCATCACAAGACACACCAGAGGTTTTCGTCTCTGTTTCCTCAGGATTACAGGCAGAAGAAATTTAAGTATTTGCTTGAATATGGTTATGTTAACAAAGAGTTATATAAGCAGCTCATAACTAGAAGAAACTTATCAAATTTTAAATTAAATGCATAGAACTTTTTATCATTCATCATCATATATCATTTACTAGAAAAGAATAGGAGACTCAAGGAGAAAGTGAGGATTAATGGAGAAAAGAAATGTAAAGCTAATATTAATGTATAAAAAAATTATATCCTCATTAACTGTTCATACTCATTTTAATTCAAATACTTCGTAGTAAGGAAAAACAAAGACGGGGGAAGAAAAGGATAGGAGTAGATAAATTTGGTATGTACATGTTTTGTGAAATACAAGCTAAGGAAGGGAAATGAAGGGAAGAGGAGAGGAGAGGAGAGGATCATAAATAAAATTAGTTTCCTTTCTTATATTATTTTATTAGATGTTTTATGATAAAACAAGATCCATGGATAACGAATTCCCCTTCATTTTCTTCCTTTTCCATCATAACCCTTTCACTCCAGTTAACACATAAAAGAACCATGGCAGTCACATATTGGTTAAATATGAACAAGAGCTAGTAGTAACTCAAACTGTGCAGAGGCTATCTATAAATTCCTTGGATGGTGGGAGCTGGGGCCCTTCCGAAAAATAAAAGAATTGAAAAACAGATGTCTCTTAATAGCCGAAAATTTTCCACAAGGAATGCAGTCACATAATACCAGTTACCTTCTTCCTCTCTTCATCTGTGAAACCCTTGTACTCTTTAACAATTTCCAGAAATGCACTGCGCAGCTTTGCAATGACTTCATCCCGAACAGGACCCTACATTTTCAAGCTTGGATTTATCAGTTACACAGTAACTTAATAGCATGATCGTTCATGTATATTTTATTACATCCTTGAGAATTTTATTAACAAATACATCCGCCCTGAAGAAACTATCCACGATGTGCAGTCAAATAGTATTTCAACAGAGAAGACAGTGGTATTTTCACTGATTTCACCTTCTCACAAGAATATGACAACCTCTCTTCTGCTTCAAGCTCAGTCAATGACCTCTGACCCCATGTTTTGGAAGCCAACTGTACAGCTTCTTCGGCAAATCTGCTGTTCTCTTTGGATAGTGTGCATGGAAATAGACTTTCATTTACCTGGAAATTATGCAGTAACATCAAGGTTTTGTAAAAGTACAGCAAAACAATCTGGGATAAAATAATCTGCATAGACAAAATGAACACCAACCTTCCATGTCTTTGTTGGAGCAGGTTTCTTCACAGAAATAAAAACTCCTTCAGCTGGCCTAACAACTCTGCCGCATCATAGCATGTTCCAGAAAAAAGTAAAGCACAATTTTGAGATTTCAATAACTTGTACGCCCTTACAGTAGACTTATTACTAGAATTGCATTGGTATCATGCTGATAGGCCTGCCTATGGAGGCAATATGATATTATGATGGATGTTCCAACAAATGACAACAATATGAGAAGAATTAAATTTTCAAAATAAGTTATTTCAATCTCTTCCAATGAACTTGACAAAATATGGATCGTGTATATCTACAAACCACATAGATCGAGGCCGCGATAATACCTCGGCATGAACATCTCACGTAACTTCAACCTTGCCATAAATTCAGCATTTCCACCAAGAATTATATCAGTTCCACGACCAGCCATGTTTGTTGCAATTGTAACTGCCCCAAGACGACCACTTTGAGCAACAATTTCAGCTTCTCTTTCCACATTTTCTGGTTTTGCATTTAGAACCTTTACACACATTTTGCCAATGCTTTTATCAGTTAGCAAAACAGTTACCTGAAAATATAAAATTTTTTAATGATTTGAAATTAACCTCATGGGGAATTCCAGCTTCACGAAGCTGTTCAGACAATGCGTCACTCTGCTCAACACTTGTTGTGCCGACAAGAACAGGCTGACCTGTTTTGTGCATTCGAGAAATCTCTACAACAACTGCCTGCCATTTTCCTGTAGTTGTACGGAACACTACATCTGATTCATCCTGAATGGGAAGCATCAGGAAAAAGTTACAGTGGTCTTAAGTAACAGGCAGGAAAAATAAGAAATAAAGAAGTAAATCTCGTAAATCATGCCTCCTTGACAAAGATCGACTATCATGAATTCATATATTCTTCAGAATTTTTAGAGAGATAAGGTTAATTTAGTTCGGTAAAATTTCACTCCAGTCTTCTCAATTAGATTTTTTTTTTTTCCAAGTTCTACAAAAGTAAGCACAAGGAGAAACGTCAATCTTTTTCATTGGAAAGCTATGTATAAAGTGAACCTTTCTTATCATGGGCTTGTTTGTGGGAACAATTGTAACTTTAAGCTTGTATATGCTCTCGAATTCTGCACTCTCAGTGGCAGCAGTGCCTGTCATGCCACAAAGTTTTGGAAACTACATCGAAAATTGCAGCCAAACGTCAGAAATTCAAGCAATAAGAAAAGAATGTCACCCACCAAAAGTATATAAACTAGATTATATGTCCAAATTACACAAGAAGATGACCCAACCTGGAGAAAGAAGTTTTGGTAGCTGATTGAAGCCAGGGTAACGGTTTCATTTTGTATGGGCAGACATTCTTTTGCTTCGACTGCCTGGTGAAGTCCGTCACTCCAGCGCCTCCCCTAAAACCAATAAAACTCGCTGTAAATTTGATGTTCTAAAATTAAAAAAATAATAATAATAATAATAATAATAATAATAATAATAAAATAAATACACACGCACGCACGCACAATATACACACACACACACACACACATTGAATTAAAGAAAAAAAACAGTTGCTATTCACATGATAAAATCCTCAAATGTCATAATCAGAACAACACATGAGAGAATATTTAACAACTCAAGGAACAGACAATGCTTATTCCTACAGGACAGAGATGTCCAATTATAAGATGTATACAAATGCTTACTATTGCAATTGATATGGTGTTGCAATATATGGCCAACTACAATTGTAAGATAGCTAACGGCTAGCACGGGGGAGGCAATAATCATGGAGCAGAACACATCCTTTCTATTTTGCCATCCAGTTCGATTAATGCTTTTGTTTCATTTGGTTAATTCTTTTAATTATTCTTGCCTTGCCTAATCATGCTATTTAATTTAATTATCTGGATGATTGTATGGGGTGAATATCAATGCCTCTGATTAGTGTGATATTCATTCTTTTAGTCCTACAAAAAGCCATTGCAGTTGACTATGGAACAGCAGTTGTTTTGTTAAAAAAAAAATTGATAGTTTGAAATTTATCCATAAATTTCTTTGATCTTAGTCCACTTTTTCATTTGAAATCAACTTATTCATGAGCAGCCCTTGTTCTGCATTTTGTCCCAATTAATCTCCGCTGCATCACTTGTCCATAATAATGTGACTTCATGTTGTGGCTTGACAAATAAAAGTATAAATGTAAATATTCTTAGTGCAATTCCATGACAAGGCAGACACTTGTGCTGAAATAGTGAAGCAACAAACTAGAAGCAAGACAAAAAAGTATTTGTCATGCTTCTAGAACCAACAAAACAACTCGAGATTGAAACTTTTGCTGTCAAGAGTAATTTTATCAGAATCAAAAACAAAAACGATTTTAATGTCATCAAGAAGGAAATTGTGCAATTACAATCAAGAATTAAAAAATAAGACGAGGCAGTGTAAGATCAGTTCAGACACAGGTTTTGGGGAACATCTATGATCAACAAGCTTGCATTCTGAAAGTTTCAAGTTCTCGCCTTCCAGACAGTTAAGAATTTTCACTTTCATAAACGCGTGCAAGCCACATTAGAGAGAGAAGAGAGGGTAGGACGGAGGGGGAGAAAAGTCACAGATCGGATGCAACTCCTAGGCTGAAGGTTTACCTATATCCTGATATATAGAAATGAATGTATGCACTCAAAAGCTGTGGTCCAGATAGAGAGGACTGCAAATTTTATGTTCTTTACCTTGTCTAATCTTTGGACACTAAAAAGAAAATTTAGGTAAACTAGTTCACCTGCATTACTCGACCAGTAAACTCATCCACTATAAGAACCTCCTTGCCTCGGATAATGTAGTTCACATCTCTAAGAAAAAGTTCTTTTGCCTTTATTGCATTCAAGATGTATGATGCCCACTGATCTCGGGGATCGTATAAGTCTTTTACATCCAGAATTTCCTCAGCATCCGCATAACCCTGTTCCGTGAGCAAAACAGTTTTTCGTTTCTCATCAACCTGCATCAAGGCACAGTAATTTGGTGAAAAAATTAAAAAGGTCCCGAACAATATTGTTTGCTAGGTAACTAACATAACCTTTGATGTACAAGTAACTTTATGAAATTAATTGCAAAATATGACAAGCCAATCTATAAAAGATAAGTCACTGGAGATAAGTTGTGGAGTCTAATTATTGTCGTTGTACAGAGCCAGTATACGGATCAACCTCAAAGAGAGAGAGAGAAAGGGGTTGACTTATAAATAGGGGCCCGCCATTAGGGGTTTGGATTATGATCATCAAAGAGAGGGGGGGACTCTGATGCTCGGACTCTTTGAAATGGTTGGAACGACACGCATGGGTATGGAATATGTGTCGGATCTTCCAAATTTCAACCAGACACTTCGTCGTTTTTACTTCTTCTTCCTTCTTTTTCTTCTTTCTTCTTTTTTTCTTTCCCTTTCTTTCCCTTTTCTTCTTTCCCACTTTTGCTCCCTATAAACCTAGCATCATCGCTGAGAGGGTAAAGAAAGACGGCGATGCTAGGTTTTCCCTTCTTTTTCTTCTTCTTTCTTTTTTCTTTCCATTCCTTCTCTCTCTCTCTCTCTCTCTCTCGGTGGTTTAGGGGTTTGTTTATATAAAATGAAAATGGGTTCCATAT
>CAIGRT010192748.1:0-11706 GCA_903798405.1 Fraxinus platypoda | reverse complement strand
ACCACTATAATTTCCACTAACAATACTTATTCAAGCATCCAATAGAAAATCTAGGGTTTGCCCAAAAATAACATTTCTTACCTTGGTTCACTTGGAAGCTAACAAATCAAGGAGCTTGAACTATAAATCATAATCTGTCTCCTAAAATTGAAATTTTCGATCCAAATAAAAACCCTAGAAATTAACATAATATATCTATACTTCTTGAGAAAAATGAAGAGAATGAAAAACTGAAATTCAAGTTTAAAATACCCATTTCTTCTTCTTCTTCCCCTTTTCTTCTTCTCCTTCCTTCTCTTCTTTTCCTTCCCTTTATTTTTCCCTTTTTTCTTCTCTTTTTCGGTCTCTTTCTTCACTGCTTGTGCGTCTGTGTGTGTAATGAGGAGAAAATGGGTTTGAAATATCTAGGTAGTAGGCTTGTTGCAAGAAAATCCCTCAACTGCCAATAATGTATAAGTAAGTCCTCCACTTCAATTCTAATCCATCTTAANTCTTAACCCTCAATTATCTTAAATATAAAATAAACCCTAAGAAAATAAATTATTCCAATTAAGTCCATATTTGACATTGACCTTGACAATTCAACCCTTGACTTTGACTAAAAAAAATGGGTTTGTAACATTGAGTGTTGTACGGATTTAATATGATATGGATTTTTATATTCATAATACCGATTGGATGTAAGTTAACTCAAAAAACCCGCTCTTTGAATCTTATTGAATTCCCTGCATGAAATTAAATAGTATGCGAGGGGAATGAATGTAGGATTTTGCTACTTGTACATGAAAATGTACATAATAGATTACATAACATGATGTGGAGGGAAAATATTGGATAAAAAAGTTGATTGTGCTTTAAACTAGCAAATGGTAGAATGCTATTTGGCATTTATGTAATCCATTATGTAAATCTTAATGTATATGTAACAAGATCCATGAATGTATAAGATGTTCACATAATACAATGCAAACCGTTCCTCTGTTCAGGCTGGCTGGCTACAAGCTGATAAGGTACACGAAAGGGTGGCACTTTTATCCGAATGAGTTACTAAGTAGCCAATAAGGAGCAGCCATATGTCTTCCAAAATGATCAAATTATCCCAAAACTTGGAGAGAAATCTATAAATACCCCTTCATTTGAAGAAAGACGAAGACAATTTAAATATCTCTCTCCCAAATAGTCATTTTATCTCTAACTCCAGTTGGAAAATCAAAACTAGTGCGATTTGGAAGTGAAAGTCTTGGTTAGGTGAGGGGATTTGTTGATCTGATTCATATCGTTAACAAATGGACATCGTCTATGTAAAATTTGAACAAAGTAAAATGCGAAATTCTGTTATAGCTGAGAAATCCTTAGGATCTAATAAAAATGAATCCCAAGGGAGAAAATTCGGAAGGAAAATTACCACAAGAGGTTGAAATCAAAGGATACGTTTGTGATGAGCTTATGGATAGAAATGCTAATCTGAAACGGCAGCGGGAAGAGACACGGACAAAATCATAAGCTACCATTTCTCCTTCTCAATGTCGCTCTTAAGGAAGAAGACATTTATTGCCGAAACAATTCAAGAAATAGTTGAAAGCCTAAAGGTGTTAATGGCAATTCTGGATATGTGATTCCGGTAGAAATGGAGAAAATTAACAAGGTGATTCCAGTAGAAATGGAGAAAAGCACGTCGCTAGCTCCTTCAGCGAGGAGAGCAGTAATCTGCAGATTACGAGAACTGGTGATAGTATGATAGGAAAAAAAAAAAAAGAGAGAGAGAGAGAAAAGAGTGTTATGAGGATAATTCCGCTCTAGGAATGTCTGTGGATGAATTAAGCTCCCGCAATTGGAGATCAACTCAACACTATTGTTAGGGAGATCAAAAAGAAAAAAATTATGTCGACATATCATACAACGCTCTTCCGACAAAGAAGTATGAAGATCTGTCGACTCGGTCATATGAGGAAGATGAAGATGACGAATGTTATCGTTTTCTAAGGAGATCAAAGATTTGCCAATTCTGGACAATTTTGTTTGTCCTGCGATATTGAAGTACAACGGGAAGGAGATCATATGTATCATCTGTTTGAGTATATGACACAGATGAAACTGAAAAAGGCAGGTCATGTACTGAAGTGCCATTGTTTCCATTTAACTCTGGATGAACTAACTAAGAGAAGGTGTAGAAAATTGCCGCTATGATTGATTAGGAGCTAGCCACAACTGAAACAAGCATTCTTAGGAGCATTTACTGGAAGTGGAATGGGACAACATCCATCAACACAATTGAATGCCATACAACAAAAAGGTGAGTCTCATAAAAGCTATTTCGTAAGGTTCTGAATTAATAGCTTGCGAGACTATATCGAACGAAAAGGTTAGGAACGCCTTATGGAATGGTCTGCTGATGGAGACTCCCTTCTGGTGGGACGCTCGCAATCGGAATCCAACATCCTATCATCAGATGGTAAACTTGATCCGGAGTGAGGTCCACTCACTATCGCCAACTGAAAAAGGTAGAGCGGGTCGCACAGCAAAGCTTAAAGGTAAAAATCTCCACATATTCTTTTAACTTGCCAAAATAGTAGTAGTCATGTTTTGTAGAACCTAGACATAAGGTACATACAATATCTTCAGCCTTTGTACGACTACGGGTGTAGAACATCCCCCTGGGAATTAAAAGGAGAAATTCTTTAAGATTTATCACTTAAGGGGTCACGATGCAGAATATTATTATGAGGTATTAAATATGATTAAGCTACAAAATCAACAGGGAGGTTCTCAAAGAACGACTGAAAGTAGAAGGCCACCTCATCCAACTAGGGGACGAGGTTGCGAAAGCAGACCCAGGCAGGTCGAGCCAAAGCAAGCACCAACAAATGCTTCTAGTTCTCAACCCCGATAAGGAAAATTAACACCATAATCAGAGGTCCTTATATAAGTAGGGAAACAATGAGTGAACAAAGGAGCTAGGTTCATGTCGCCGAAGGCCCATACAGGAAGTATTCTAGATTCGAGATAATCCTAAACCTGGATCTCTTTCAATTACTTTTAATAGTGATGATGAGTAGGGAGTCATATAGCCCTATTGTGATAAACTGGTAGTACAGGCTATAATAACTCGTAACAGCCTTAACCGCATGTTGGTGGATAATGACAGCTTTATTAATATTTTGTTTGGAGGTGCTTTGGACCAATTGCAGGTTGATCACCCTTGGATACCTATGACTGAACCCATATATTGTTTTATTGGGGAGAATTTGATCCCAAGAGAACAAATTAAGTTGACAATTGAGTTCGACGAGAGCCAATTGCATTTCAAGGATATATGGACTTTCTAGTCATGGATAACAAATCTATTTATAATGGGATTTTAGGAAGACCCACTTTAAAGCAATTGAAAACAGTAACATATATCCACTACTTGTGCCAGGAATTTAAAAATCTCCAAGGGATAGTAGTATTAAGGGAAACCAAGCTATCGCTCGAGAATGTTATTTCAGTGTTTTACAAAAAGCAACCCCAAAATCCCTAGTGGATAATACCATTATTATGGTTGAAAAGAAGAAAACATGCAGCTTGAATATTTTTTTTTGGGAAAGCAAGTATTTGATGCTGTGAAAAGTCCTAGCCGCCAATAAGGGTAACTTCCCAAGTACTAAAGGAAGCAAGTGTCCGGAAACACAGACCAATATTGGACCTGAAATAGGGTCGTAGAAATGAGAACTAGAAGGAGAGTCCCAGTCTGCCAAGGAAATTTCAATTGAAGGTGAGGTCATCCCGCCGAGGAATTTCAACTGATGGCAAGGTTTATCCTACCAAAAAAATACTGGGACTAATTTCCACCCCAAAGGAAATTATTATTAAAAAAAAACGAGGCTACGTTTGGGTACACTTAAATGTCATGACATATTGTAATAATGCGCAAAGTACTTATATAATGAAAAAGTTATGGCAGGGGATGGGATAGTAATCTGCATTCCCTTATGTTGTTATGATGATTTAATAAAACTTCATTTGAAAAGCTGCATTGTCGAAATGTGAAATCAACATAAGAATGACAGATTTTGTTGATGATACAAATTCGTTATAAATGTATCTACCTAAAGCATAATTAAATAACAAATGAGTAACACAGCGTAAGCCCAAAAAGATTGTAAAATAAACCAATCCGTACAACATAAACAATGACATTTCATTCATGAATTGCCAAAATAGTATTTTCATACAAAAAGAAGTGAAATTTCGTTAACACTAAAAAATGAAACTAAATGTGAGCTATCTGCCTAAATTGACAAATGGCAGGAGATTCCCAAAAGCGAGGTCATCTGGCTAATCGGGGTGTTATCCTCAAAAGGCACACTCAATTCGGATGAAGGATGAGCATCAGCAAAAGCGTCAGCTGGCATGTCTCTAGCAGCAATTTCACTGGGAAGAATAACTGATGGGTCTGCAAGTTGGGTAGGTTCGATAGAAGTGGACGGATTATCTAAAGACTTGGCGGCTATCAGAGTGCCCTTGTAGAATGAAGTCCCGGGCATACTCTTTGCGAGCCTCAAGGAAATCCAAGTTCCACTCAAGATGAAATTTCTTAGTAAAAACTCTGTTATCCCCATCCTGCATGGCCTCCTCAAGAAGCATTGCCTTATTAGCCTTTGCCTCAGAAAGGCCAGACCCCACAAGAGATTTCTTTGTCTTAGTACTTTCCAGATGATTGAGAAGCAAGGCCTTTTCACTCCTCGCCTTATCTAGATCAATGAAGATAGTAAATTGTTCGACCTTAACTAATTGAAGCTCCTCTTTGAGGCACAAAAGTTCAGCATTAGATCTAGCGACATAAACAACATGATTTTTTTTGGCTAGTTCCAAGTCCTTGGTGATTCTTGTAACATCGGTCATCAAAGAAGTCTCCATTGCAGCAAAGACATCATAGCCTTTGCTCATTTACCTTTTCTTCTCTTTCTCAGCCTCGCTCAGCCTTTTTTGAAGAGTTTCACACCACTTCTCCAAAGAATCGAATTTTTTCTCCAGTTTTTCAGCTTGCAAAATGCAAATCTCATACTGTCTACTAATCACGATGAAGAACAGTACCTCGCAAGAGATGAGCGTCAATCAGATTCCCCCTTTGATTAGGATTCATACCCTCAAACTTCTCTAAAGCAGAGTTAAAGTATAAAAAGGTGGATTCGGTGGCTCTGGAAACAAAGGGAGAGTTATTGATAAGGCCTGGGGTCAAGCTCCTCGTTGAGGTGAGAAGAAAATAAAGCTTTAGTATCCACCATGGTTTCAGACCTTTCTAGCATTTTTCTTTTTCCTTTTAGACCCAGATTTCATGGGCAAAGACCCCTAGGTCGAAGCAGTTAGCGAACCTCTAGCCCTTTGAAATGACGAAGGTCGCTTAGTCATACCTTTGCCTTTGCACAAAGTTTCGTCCTTGCACCTCTTAGAACTCCCTCCTTAGGAGAGGAAGGAAGGAAGAACCAATTTCTAGCATTTGGGTTCAGCACCAAAGTTGATCTGCATCTTCATAATAGTATGAATGATGATATTACCTATACAACTAAATAAAACCATGTGAATAAACATCAAAAAAGAAAAATCTTCCAATGAATATGGAAGTAACGCCTTCCATACACATCATAACATTAAATAAATCGAGGTTATTAGGGGTGAAATCTCCAATCACCACGAACAAAGAAATTTTTCTTTTTTATGAGCATTATTAAAAATAGAAAACAGATAAGAAAGAGAGACTAAAGACCCCACATTCATCAAATGTTCATAAAAGGCTATATAACCATGAGAGGGAAAGTCTGCAATTTAAGATTATTCGGGACATGATAACGCTATGATCTCACTGAAATCCCTCTCAGTAAAATTAATTAAAAACTTTTGAGGCCTTAAATCCATTTATTAATTAAAAATTATGGTCTCTTTAACATTCCTACTAGACTCGCCAATAAATACGCATGCTTCGGTACGTACTTTAACCCTATCCAAGTGTAACCCTGTAATTATAGAGGATACATATTAGCGTGGCATAAATCCCTATAGCTCTGAACTTCTTCAAAAGAAGAAATAACATTAGAAGGGGTCATCCTCAAGTTGAAAACTTTCAGCCCTCGGAGCTATGGAATGTATTCTAGAAAAATAATAAAATAAGCAAGGGGTAAGTGCAAGATAAAACGAAAGCATGTACCTAACTAGAAAAGTTGAAACATAATGGAATAGAGCATAATCTTCGTTAAGCAAGAGTATCGCTGCAATCAAGAAATAATGCAGAAAGCAGATAAAGCGTTGGTAAAGAAAAGGGCATATTTATAGGTTTAGATGAAAGGATTGAACCATCAATTGGATCAACAATAAATCTAGACCAATCAAACTCTTTTCGAAGTTATGGGCCGTTATATATTAACAAGTGCTTGAACAATATTCAAAAATATGAGGATAAGATGATCCGTGATCAACATGCGCCTTAAATGCTTAGAGGGCACTAACCTGAAAATACGCAAAAAATCTCTATAGCGTAAATTAAAAATTGCAATAATCATATCTTGTTCCCTCAATACTGTCCACGTCATCTACCACTAAAGAAGAAAAGTATGTACGAGCAATACTAGGTTTGCTACTCAACGAAAGAAATTACAAGCCCTAGTTTAACATGAATATTGAAATCGAATTTCGGGGACTATTTGTTAGCCTAAACAATCATCTTTGCGAACCTTACTGAATTCCTTGCGAGGAATTAAACAGTATGCAAGGGGAATAAATGCATAAGAGGTTCGCATACCTCCATCTAGGCTAACAAGGTGCACGAAAAGTGTGACACTTTTAATCGAATCAGTTACTAAGTAGTTAATAAGGAGCAGCAATCTGTTATTCTTCCAAAATGACCAAATTACCTCAAAGGTTAGATAAAAATCTATAAATACCCCTTCATTTGAAGAAAGATGAAGGCAATTCAAATATCTCCCTCTCAAATAGCCATTTCATTTCTAGCTCCAGTTTGAGCATCAAAACTAGTCAGATTTGGAGGTGAAAATCCTGGATAGGTGAGAGGATTTGTTGATCTGATTTCTATCATCAATATAAGTACAAATGTAGGAAGTATTCTTGGTCTTTTTTAAATTAATTTCTTCCAGACAATATTTTAGTTCTATTAAATTCGGTAATTTAATTTGAAATGCTATTTGTTGACGTTAAAAAGTGTATGGATCAATTAAAGTCAACTTTGAAAGCAAATAAAATGAAAACAAGGAGGATCTTTATTGATAATCACTTATAGATTACAAGAGTTTCATTAAATGAGATATATTTTTTTTTATCTCAAGGTGTCCCCCCTTTCTAAAAATACTTTACACCCTTTTATAGGAAAATAAGATCCACTATCTTTCTCATTCATGTCTTGTCAATCATCAGTACCGAATTGAAAAAATACATTACTGGCATACTTCCATTGGTTACTAAGGTCGGCTTCGTCAGTTTATCATGAAACCATCCTTTAGATGGGTCCCTAGCAATTAATGAACTAGTGAGTGGACGAAACTACATCATATGATTGGTGAAATTAGAGGGCGCTAATGTAAGTCATGAATGTAATAATTAATTTGATTGGATGATTTAACTGTATGTAAGGAATCTATAATCATTATATTCCCGTGAACCACAGCCTTACGAGCTCACCTTATAAAGCCGATCTCAAACTAGGATAAGCTAAGTGTATTTAACAAACGGATTTAATTAGGCCGTAGGTCGGATTTTAACACTATTCATTAGATATAATATAAATTTGATTCTCTTCGTTGTTTATGTATTTCCTAAATAGTATTCGCAGATGTAAAGATTTAACGAAGTATTAATTAGAAGAATAAAAATGGACATTAGTTTGATGTATTCCGGTTTTGAGCATAAATACTGTTTTGTTTGTCATGATTGCTTTTTCTGATTCTAGACATCAATGCTGCCTGATACAACAAGAATGAAAGGTCAAACTATATGCCCAGAATCGGTAATCTGATTTATTTCTAAGTTCTATGTTCTATTTGTAGTATCTAGTATCCGTTTGTTTCTCATTTTTCATCCATAAAAATAAAAAATATGACCATTATTCATCACGTCAAGCCATCAATTTTGAATTTCTATCCCTTGTGTGGGGCTTAATAATGATTATATTTTTCATTCTCATTCTACAATAATGAGAATCAAACAGACCCCTAGGTGATCGTTTTAATAAAATTGTGAATGCAAGTTCATGAGGGTTGATTACTTCCTTTTGATTCATTAGGGCTTCATCCAAGCAAGTTTGTATTTGATAACGTAAAGAGGTTATTTGAATAACGTTCTTTACTAGTTCTGGCTTTATATGTTGTGTTGTTGTACATTGGCATACATAGTGTCTTTACAATTATTCCATTGTCGTACATTGCATTAAGGAAAAAAGCTAGGACATGTAGCTTGATGCATTAAGTGTTCGTGGCCCACCACGGATTTCATTAATTTTTCTTTGTTACAAAATATTTTAGAGCTATTTTTAGGGTTTGATATGTACCCCTATTAATATTAGACACTTCTTTACAAGTTAATTTATAGTAGCAAGTTAGAATTGTGTAACAACACAATATTGTTGTAATTCTCTCTCCATTATAATTAAATAAAATCTTCAATTCTTCTACCAAATTAAATTCTTGTTTCTTGTATTTTTGTTGTCATGATCAATACTTATATCGTACCGTATACTCTCGTTCAATTTCTAACAAGTGGTATTAGAGTTTTGATTTGATTTGTTCGAGATTTTTGTTCTTGATAGCAATCATGAAGTATGGCCTTCTGCTTTTGGATCGCAGCACCAAATTCTTGTTGTGGCATGTGAAGATACGAGTAGTACTCGCTCAGATGGATTTCGATTATGCTTTTGGGATTTGACAAATGCCCTAACTTGGACTACGGGGAGAAATAGTGTAAGGATTGAAAGACACTATCACGAATTCATCTTTATCTTTTGAATAATATTCTTTGGATGTTTTGAAAGCGAAAATCGCAGCTTCGTTATTTTTAAAGTTGGAGCAATTATGTATGACTAAGAGTCTAACTAGCAAACTGCACCTGAAGCAGCGTTTGTATTCTCATCACATGATAGAAAGTTGATATTTGGAAGAACATCTGGTTGTTTTTAAAGAAATCGTTGCTGATTTGGAGGATTTCGAGGTAAAGTATAATGAAAAAAATTGGCCTTAATTTTTTGTGTTCATTTTCCGCTTCGTTTACATTGTTTAGAGACACGATTTTGTATAGTTGTGATATTATCACCTTGAAGATGAGTATGATGCTTTGTTTTCAAAGGAGACGATAAATGATCTGGTTGGATCTGAACTATAGATGGAGAATGTCTTGTTGTTCATAGTGGTCACGGAAGGGGGCAAGTCGAAGTCTAATTTTAGTAATCAAGTTTATTTTTATTGTAAGAAGAAATGCCACATTAAAAGGGATTGCAACAAGTTCCGAAATAAAGATAAGTTGGCTGCAAATCTGAAGGGAAGGCAATCAGATACTTCATGCGAGGACTATTTGAGTAATGGGGATCTTTTCGTTATTTCTAACAGTGAATGTAAACCTGAAAAGGATTGGATTTTGGATTCAGCTTGCTCCTTCATATGTGTCCTAATCGGGATTTGTTTGCAACATATGAAACAATTTCAAAAGGTATCGTGGTCATGGGAAAGAACGCACCTTGTCGGGTAGCTCGTGTTGGTAAAGTTGGACTTAAGCTATGGATGAGGCATTTAGAACACTTGATCATGTTCGACATGTTTCAAATTTGAAGAAAAATCTCATTTCTTTAACTACTCTTGATTCAAAAGGGTACGAGTTCACTGGTAGAGGTGGAGATGGGAGTGGAGTTTTGAAGATTTGCAAAGGTATTCCGTTGTATTGGAGGTGCGGAAAAAGTTCCAGTTATACATCTCGCAAGGTCGTGTAGAATCGTTGAAGACCAATCGGCAAAGGTTTAGTACCGTGGTGGATATTAAGTTTAGTACAGTACCATTGGAATTTGGTTTGAGGTCCATGTTGAAGAATATATCTCAGTCGAGTTCAGAGGATATAAGTAATGCCGCTTTAACATCCGTGGTGCTATCGTATTCAATTACTAAGGATAGATCCATTGAAGAAAGGTAGGAGGAAGCTGATTTTGTTGCGCATGCTTTCAGGGTATTTAAAGGTGTACAATCTAACAATGAGCATTCTACAAAAGCATTTAGTATTAATTTTGTGTTAAGGTGTGTTTTGGCCCATTTAGTAAATTTAAAACATTTGTGATTAATTATGCAGAGCAGTGCTTGAATTTAATTAGTTGGCTGTTGTGGATATTCCCTGTACACGTCAGATTTATTTAATCGACTAATGCCCTGTATATAAAACATTAAAGATAGTAGTAATTGAGATATGAAACTACCAAAACCTAGTACAAAATGAAATCATTTTCCTGGACTACAGATGAGTTTCTTGGAGCATTTGATTGCATCAGTGTAATAATTTCATTGGTGACAATATTGGTAAGACTAAGGTCGCTTTAGGTCCTCTTTCGAGAAAATTATAATTAAAATGTACAGAAATAAGATAACAAGGCATGAACGATACATTTACGTAATAAATTTAAATAGCACATTTTGTATGTTACAAGGACATGATTGTTCTATTGTAAATTCAAAAGTGCATAATATAGTCATAAATAATAAAGTTAACTTGAGTTTGGTGTCCATCTCACGAATACAATGTATTTAGCTATGAAATCAATTAAGTTTAGTTTAACTGAATAATCCAAAATTTGAGTTAAACTACTAAAATATGTAGTTTAGTAGTTTAGTTCAACAAAATTTTTTAAAAAAGCTACTAAAATCAAGTTTAAGTTTGTTGAACAAATTGCGGATAAAACTCGAGATTATGAAGGCACTAGGACTTATGACTCCATATTTTCGACTTTAATCCTAGATTCCTGTAATTGACAAAATTGATATGTATTGAAAATTAATTTTTCTAATTCATCTAACAATTTTTTTTTCTTGCAGAGTTACACTTTGCATACCTTGTATATATGTAGTTACATTTTTCATTCGAAATTTTATAAATTTATGTTTTACATATTACATTCTTCATAATGGTTTTAAAAATGCTATTTCGCTGAAAATTTTACAAACATGCATTATAAATAGCCGAACAAACCAAATTATCCTTAATTGAAATAACAAATAATACCAGCGTAACCTTATTTAATGTTTTGCATACCATTTTCAATCATGCTTGGTGTACATAATCTCTTACATAATTCCTTACACCGTGTCACGTGACAATATTTAATTGGACAGTTTAATTTTTTTTTTCAACTAATCGTTTTTGACAACACAGCAAATATCATGTAAGGAGGGAGTGTACAAACAGCATAATCCATTATAGATTCCCTGAAGAGCAAGCTTGCGGCAGAATATTGATAAAATGAGATGCTCATTTTGTTTGCATTATTATTTGTTAAAGTCACTTTTTTTTTTTTTCAAGTTGCAATATTATATCCAGCTAACTTATATTAGTTGTGCATGAAAAAATACATCAAAATCAGTCCGGCCCAACAGGCGAAACCAAAATCAGACCCATAACTAGGCCAATCACATGTTATTAACCAAAAATAATAAAGAGAAAATTACCTAAAAACCATGTATTTAAATTTCCAAA
>CAIGRT010192738.1:0-12956 GCA_903798405.1 Fraxinus platypoda | reverse complement strand
AGGGAGGCTTTTATTGATCCCAACAACCTTGTTTTCTATCCTTAGAAGATCAAAAGCTACAAAATTCTTGAAAAGCTTTTTGAAACAATTAAAACTTTGTGAAAAATACTTACTTCATCAAAAAGCCTTTTTTTAACCTAAACACTTTGAGATATACTATTTGCCATCTATTGAAGTGTTTGCCTCTTTTCTTCTTGTACTCATCTTTGGATCTACTATTAGATAAGAAGAGAAGATTTCTCTTGTAACTTCATCTTGGATTGTGGGTCGTGTTGAGGTCTCGAAAAGTTCAACGTTGTAAAAGGATCGGTGCTCATTGATTGTAAGTCACCGGAAGTGTTGCAAAAGGTTGGATTACACCACAAGTCAATCAACATAGTGAAAAAGGCCTTGCTCGAGCTTGGTAACGGGGGACATAGATCATTGCGTTGGATCGAACCTCCATAACATATCGTTTGCACTCTCTATCCCTTTTACTTAACGTTTTACTTTGTGCAATCTTATATCATTTCATCCACGTGTTTATTTTCGTTTAGTTTATCTCTTTATCATTTGTGTGATCATTAGTTTTAAAATTTTGAGTAGTTAACGAAAAAGTGTTGCAAACCAATTCACCCCCCTCTTGATTAGCCAATCTTGGGCTTTCAACACAAAAGAGGTACCATTCATTACCTGAATATGAACATGGAATCAATAGATAATTGCATGTTATCTATTGTCGAGAAGCTATGGGTACATTGCCATTTACGTATTGATTTAAACGATTGACATCGAGTGAAGGTTGATCCCGACTTGCAGTTCGTTCTTTTATAGTCTTCATCATTGTATATTAGTGAATGCATTCGATCTCGAATCTGAAATCTAGAATTGCATACTCCTTCGAAACAAGGTTGCAACCGTCTTTGATAAGTCACCTCAACAATGTCAACTCCACCTCAAGATTCTAGTAATAAATAAATATAAGTTAAATATATTAACTATGCAATGAAATATTTTACTATGAATGAAGTTTACTAACCGCAGTATTCATGTCTTGTGTTGTATCCATTATAGCTTTCAGTGTGTCTTTTTTGTACAAATTGCATGTTCCGTCATCCCAATATGCACTATATACCATAATTGAAATTAGTTTGAAATAAATAGAAATGAAATTATAATATTCAAGTTAATTAGATTTGTTACCTAGATGGATTATTTAATACCCAATCTCTAACTACTTTATATCTATCCATAGGACAGTCTTCTGAAGGATAAGTCTTTGAAGATTGTATTTTTTTTCCTTTACCTCTTTTTTCTTTCGTTAGCCTTTCAACATCATGTTGTTGAGATGTTGATATCCTATGGAGAGGAACCTCTTGTTGAAGAGAAGCTACAGCAGCTTGCATGTTGGATTGCCACTCCGATAACTTATTCAGTAAACTGTTATTTTCTTCACTGATATACGATGTTATAGAATTCAAATTGGTATCCAAGTAAGTTTGCATGCTACGTCGCATGTCTTCGTACTGTTGTTGTTGTTGTTGTTGTGACTGTTGGTGTTGTTGGAAATGGTCTTCCTACCAACTGTGCTATTGTTGAAACAATTCTTGTTGGTTTTGAAGAATTGCTTGGTAGTGTTTCCTTGATTCATCAATGATGTATGTTTTGAAAGTGTTGCAGAAATTTGATACATCTGATACCACATGTTGTCTATGTATGTTGAGCATTTCCTCCATATCTTCTCTAGTATGATGTCTATGTACGTTGAGCATCTCCTCAATTTCTTGTTTAGTCACATAATTGCAGTCAATAAAAGAACTTGGCCCAACTCCAACCGAAGTATATGTCATTGGATGAGTATCAGTGCCAGTTTGTTGTGCTACATTGTTTATCTCTCCCGTCACAATGCGATCTAGTATGTTATGTTCATTGTCATGTGGTAACGAAAGAGTTGTATACCACACGCTTTCCAACTCTTCTTCATCAGGCTCTAAGATTGCAATCATGGGATTATCTAAAAAATATATAATTTAATGCATAATTAATGGAATAAAGAGATATAATGAAATAATCAAATTACCATTCTGGTAGCCAAGTATTTTTTAACTATTTTTTCTGTTAAACAGTTAAAAAATTATTTGGCTTCCATTTATGCATTCTTGGAGCCGGTGCTGTTTTGTATCTAAGGCGTCCGAATTTTGCTCCAATTCAGGAAAAGCTTCGTATATCCAATACTAAAAGATAATTGAATATAAAGATTAGATAGTATATATAAATTTTACATGTGCAAAATATAAGAATAGAAGAAAATACCTAATAGAAGGAAATACCTGAAATGCAATTGGATATCCATGCAATGCATATTTACATTCATCTTCGTGATTCTGTTGCAGCTTGTGTAGTCTTTGGAGGTGGGATTGTTGCAGCGAGTTTAATAAAACAAAGTATGTTGTACGGCCCCACGAATACTCAATGAAGTTGTTAACATCCTCAACCATGCCTAGAGTTCTATAATCAATATTTCTTCATGTATGTTTTAACACACACTCTATCAACATTACCAACCCAAGTTGATGCTGGCAGAGATGAAATGCTTCAAAAAGCATTGTCGTGCTAAATTTCTTTGTACCATTAAAATATTGGTTTCTAAGTCGATTATTGTTGGAGTTAAGATTAACTGATACCTCATGACAAGGTAAGCATGTGATAAGACAAAACTCTTGCAAACCAAAGCGTGACAAATGATTATCTAATTTAACCCAAACTTCATTGTTTATACCACAATCTACAAGTCTCATTATGAATTCACGGACTAATTTAATACTAAATTGTTGTTGTTCCTCTTCTCTGTACATCACTCCATATTAAAGAAGCTTGTTCATCTGAATCTATGAGCTCTACAAAATCTTTGAGATATCGATAATTTGGAAATTGAGTGATTGTGGCAGAAAACCACTGATCTGAAAATAGTATATATTGTAAAGACATCTGCAGAACACAATTGAATAGAATTTATCAAAATGATATTCGAGGCCAAATTTTTAATTTTTTATAGACATAAAATCTAACAAAAATATTTCACTCGAGACTAATCGTCTGTTTTTTTACGATAACTAATGGGGTGAACGTTAATTGGTTAATGGTAAAAATCAGTATATGCAGAAATGATAGGATCATGTGGATAGAACATCGAGTCATAAATAACAGTTTAGATAGTAGATTATCAAAGCAGGCAACATGAAGCAAGTGTACTTTTTTATTGCTGGCAAAAGGACGCTTCTCCTCGCGAATTTGAGCTTCCAATTGGCGAACTTTATTATCGGAAGAAACCAATTTTTTTCCTGGTGTCTTCCTGCCATTCAAAGAAACGTGATTATACTCCAAGATGAGATATTGACAAATGATGAAAATAATGTATAATTATAACATACCAATTTGGACCTCAAATAGGAGTAAGATATATCAAGTAAGATCTATAGGAGTCAAAATCCACTTAGAGTCCTTGACAAAGCGGATGGGTTGCTTGTTGCTAGAGCATTCTAAAAGTGCTCGTTGGTAACAGCCATGTAGTTAGTATCTCAACGTGAGTAGAATTGTCTTCCAAATCAATGATGTCTATTTTTTCTCTTATGCATTGGAGTGCAGCTTTAGTGCATAGAGCAGCAAGGTCAGCACTAACATATCTATGAGTATCTTTTGATATTCTTTCCAAAACAATGTGCACCACTGTAATATTATTATCCTATAATGTTGTCTTTCTTTCGTAGAGACATCGAATCAAAAGCAAGATGTAAGCTTTCATCAGAACATCTTCAACCCCCCTGTGCATAGAAGATTGAAAACAACTGCATAAGATTGACGAATAAGCAAATTATTCTAAACAAATGAAACACGTGGTCAATTAAATGTTCTGAACACCACTCATTGAAGATAGATGAATATTCAGTAGTATTTGGTACTAATTTATAATCCTTGATGCCCATCGAACCTATAATTCTCCAAAAAATTAGACTGAAACTAGAAGTAGGATATGTTAACTTTCTTTTTTTTCCCCTAAAATCAAATTTAAACTTAGTTCATCCTGAAATAACATTAGTCAACCCAACTTGATGAAACCTGTGGAAAGAAGTAAAAGTTTTGTTATTACTTCTCAGAAGTTTGGATCATTATTTAAAGGCCATCGCCCCATCTTTACTCTATCTTAATTCAACCATCAAAGGTTTGATGTAATAGGGCTTAGATAACGATAGTAACAAATTTTAGTTACAATATCTGTCGAACCAATAGCATTGAAGGGAGAAAAATTACGACAGCATCCCCTGAGGCATTTGCCATGCAATAGGAACATTCAATCCGGACACAACAAAGACCTAAAAGCAAATGATCCAAACATTATCGTCGTTCTTTGCATCCATCCATTAACAATGTCATTTTAAGAAAATAGCTTCATCCAAACTTATTTGCCATCACCTTTCATCGTATGGAGGCGTGGAATTCAATGTTAGTTACTACATTCTAGACCCCTAAAAAAATTTCATGATTGGAGAAAATTGTATTGAAAGAAACAGATCATAATCCTACCAGTAGTAGTAACATATACTTGTAATAGTTCTTCATCAGCAGTATGTTACGTGATTAGAGATGAGTCCTCGAAGTCAACTACGTACTTCAACAGCTTTAGAACGTAATTACAAAATAGCATTCAGTGTTCTACGTAACTATTGATATACTTAAATCTCACTTGATGAAAATTCCTGTACTATCTTTCATCATCTAAACTTGAATATAGCTGATTTGAAAAGAATATAATGCTTTTTGAAAATGGAGCATAAATTGATACAGACAAAGATAGCTAGAGAAGAGTAAGGTAGAGAAATATGACATTCAATACCCATAAGATTCAGATAAGATAGAGGAGCTCACTGTGATATTCTTCTAACTACAAAATGCAATTATTCATGACACACTAAGCTAGAATCTCAACTAATCACCTTCTTTTTCACTCTTTTAATTCTAGTAATAAATACAGAACAATCAGATTCAGCAAATTGATCATTGGCTCAAAAACTATCATAGTAGGTCTACAAAACAACAAATCAATCATAATTACCTTCTCTTTTGTTAGTTGGTCATTCTCTTCTTCTAAACTTTTCTTCCTCAACTGCAATCCCAATATTCTTGCCTAAAATCACCAAAAGCCAAAAATCAAATTAATTCAAAATAAAATGGTGCGAAATGCATTACGAACAAGGGAAAATGTGAAAAGGCGTATTTGTGTTTGATAAATAGCAAGGTGTTATCCATACACCATTTTCTGCCAAAACAATTGGACGAAATTGGCATAAAGCATACAATGAAATTATTACAGCTGAAGGCGTTAATATTTAAAGGGTATATTGTCAAATAAAGAAAGATTATGACGAAAAAATCAACAAAATGCAGTGTCTCCGTCCCGCACGGAGACACGCCGGATACACGACCGTGTCTCCGTCAGACACAGAGACACCGACAGTGTCTAATGCGATATGGAGACACTGTCAGTGTCTCATTCCCTGTAAATTTAAATGAGAAAGAACATACCTTTCAAGTGGCGATGATGGTAATTTTGGTGTAACTAAATGAATTGGGGATGGATGAATTGAATTGGGGATGGATGAATGTAGTTGGCAGTGTGAATTGAATTGATGATTGTAGATGAGAATGAATTGGTTGAAAATTGAAAGAGTGAATGTTTGGGTGGGTAGTTGAGTGGGTAGGTAAAAGTTTTAATTCAAGTAGTTATACTTATTAAAGCTATTTAATTCAAAATTTGTTGAAAATCAATATTTAAAATTGGTTTTAATTAAATGAAAAGGCAAAGAGTTGTATTAGTATTGATGTGATGAAAATTCAAATGGAGATTATATATACTGAGACAAAATTCAAATGAATATCAACTAAACCATTATCTATCTGATAATAGAAGATTTGCATTACTACTGATGCAAAAATTTACATTTCAATAACCAATTTACAGGACAAAATGACTATTCTAAACTTTATATAGATTATATTCATTTAATAAACTGACCAATTTTTTAAAAATTAATAGATATAAAAACAACTGCATTCATAAGCATGATAGATGACATATTTAGCAGCCAAACAAGCTAAAAAATAACATTTTTAGGAGAAAGGAATCATCTATACATTTCAAAAACATCACAGACTTCATCATAGGTAAGTTACAAGCTAGAGGATCATGAAGCTTGTTATACATTTTTCCTAACATCAAACTTCATGGAAGAGTTTTCATGCAAAAGTAGGTTACAAAATAAAACCAATTTACAAGGAAAAAGACCATGAAGTAAATGATACTACAAAATAAAACAAAGCTGTCAAAGGTGGCTGGGTTGGAGATAGCAAAAGGAGCGGAGCAATCTTTTAGATTGTAGCATTGATGTTGTCTTCAAATACACCCAACGATTAGTCAAGTTTTCCTTTCTCTGTAACTTTATCATTTTGTGAGTTGGGGGTAGGAGTTTTTGTATCAGCAGTTATGTCACTTGAAGTCTGAAACAATGATCGTTTTGCAGATGGTGGTGAGATGTCGTGATTATCATAATTGTTGTCTACATCTGCAAGGCATGGGGAACCTTTGTCTTTTTCACTTGCTTCTTCTGTTGCATCAGTAATAGTAGAGGATGCATTTAGGACAAATACAATTTCATACTTGTACTCAGCAGTGTTTGGCTCTAGCTGTGTGACCTTGACATAGAATATATGTTCTTCAAAATCCATGAATTCATCGATGTTTGGATCACTTCCCTGAGAATTGAAAAATAAGTATTATTATCCGTGAGTAACTAAAAGGTGACATAGACAAGGATGATATATGCCTTACCAATTTTGAATGATTCATTAAAGTCTCAGTATTACACTTCAACAATATCTCAGCAAGGCTGTCAATCGCACTTGTAATTAACATTCCAGTGACATCTTCTAACTGTACATTAGCAGTTGCCCTATAATAATGGAGATTGAGTTCATTATAATTGGAAGATTGAAATGGGAGAACACATGTCAAGTTTAACAAGGTATTGTACATATTGGTAAGGAATCTAGCTAGCATTACCTAGGGACAGCCTTTGAGGAAGGATATTTGCAGTAAATACAAGGGAAAGTCTCACCAAAATCTGCATGAGTGACTTTATTACAATTGCTACAAGACATATACCAAAAAGTTTGCTTTGTTGCTACGATGGTTGCTTTGTCTTTGATCCAGAAGTATTTGCTCTGTGCAAATATTCATTGTTAATAGGAAATGCAATTGTATAACTATGTAGAGATAAATGAATAGTATGTACACAATTCAAATAAGTTACCCCTAGTAATCGGCCTTTTATATTTTGTATTTCAGTAAATTTCTTGTGGGTTGGAAGAGACAACTTTGTTGGTGTTACTGTAAGGCATGATTTCTCGAGTGTGAATTCATTCAGCTCTTCAGTATGTGCTTCAACCCTTGCATTATATGATTTGATTACTAAAAGTTAACTGTGAACTAACAATAATCAAAGTAGTGGAGATTCAACATATGAAAGTTGATGACGTATAGTTAATGTGAATTACAAGACAATATTTTGTATGTACCATGCTCGGAACTCTGCAACTTGGTTGAATGTAGCATCTATAAAGAAGGTGTTATTTATTTTAGTTGATAGTGTAAGGCCAGCAGTATTGTATAGATTGATATTAATTTTTATGGGGAAAAAATAGTTGGATAGAAAGGTGCAGGGGTGATTACCATTAAAAGATGAAACTTTCAACCGGTTGGCTAAGATGACAGGCTTTTTGGCAATTTTCTCCGCAAGACTAATGCGTTCTTTTTCCACATAAATGTCCATATTGTTAAGATGGTTGTATAGAAGCTTTTATCGATGAGTACAACATCCTGCACATATGTTTGGTTCCCATATCGTGTTTGAATAAGTCGTTTTGGCCGCATATCGATAGCAACCGCGAGTATGCCTAGTTATTATATGTAACGATAGTGGTAAAAAAGTTAAAACACACTGAAATAGAGAATGAACTGAACAGAGAACTTACGAATGAACTGAAGAAAAAATCTAAGATATAGCTATGAAAAAATCTAAGAATTAGCGAGAAGTACTTATGTCCTTGTTACAATCCATGTATTTTTCGAGTTGATCGAAGGGAGTGAATGTGTATGTGGAAAACAGGAACTCCATGTTATTCTCGTTGACTTCTTGAATTCGAGTATTTCCAGTTATTGTCCATTGCACGTCACCATTTAAAGGGTTAAATTCAGGTTTCGTATCCTTCACAAGAGCATTTGAGACTATGTATGTTTTGCTCAATAGAAGCTCGTCTTCAAAGGCAGTGATGTTTCCATCATACAATATTGTGTGCACTTTATTTCCCTATGACAGATAAGAAATGCAAAATAGTATAAATAGTAGTTCATATAGTAATGTTTGATAGATTATATTGACTTATTTGAAGCTATTTACCATAAAATCCATCAGAACCATGTTTTGATATCTACTGTTACTATTCCAGCTTGGGGGACAATTTCTCGACAGCAATCACCTTGGCTTGCCAGTTCCTTTGATTTGGACTGATTTCTGAAATCAATTTATAATTTCATATCATCTTGTTGAGTTTGTTGAGTCTTTAAGAAAATTAAAAAGATTAGAGAGAATCCAAAATCAGTAAATGTAGTAATGTGCAAAAGGTATGCATACCTTGTTTAGAAAGCAGAAATCCTCTTGTCGTGCTTGTGCTTCTTCCTCTAGTATATGAGTGTTGTGAAGTTGGTATATATATATATATTATATATATAGATTTGTAGCAGTAATACTCACGACAAGACACATGTGACCTTTTCTTTCTCTTCTTCATAACTACAAGATAAATAAAAAAAATCTATCAGGAAAAATTCGAAAAAATAAAAAATAATGAAAAACAAGTGTTCAAATTATGAACCTTCAGGGAATTTATGTTATTAATGTTTAAAAGGTTCTCTTGGGTAGAAGAATCAAACATTTCTTTATTCACTCTTTCAATACCCCCTGTCATCCAGACTCACCAAAAGGAAATAGCAAAGGGTATTGAAGGAGATCATAACAACCGAAATAATAATGCACTCTATGTGAAGCGCCGAGTGACCATAAATCGATGTATCACGAATTTTGTTGTTTGTAGATGAATCATCATCAACCCAAACTGCAGCTACTTGTGAAGCTGTTGGACTATTGTAGACTATTTGATCTAGACATGGATCACATCTTATTTGTATTCGACATGTATGTAAACTATCAATATTGCTCAATGAATGAAAAAATCTAGAGTAAGGATTAATCCTTAAGATATCAATTAACATTTGTAAAGTTGATTCACAAAATTTATCTGAAATGTTCAATCGATTTGATAGTTCATTTTCAGTATCGTAGAAGTATAACTGTAAATAAGTTGGGTTATTGTCTGATGGTAAAAGTTGGTTTATGTAATGATAAACTTGTCCTTGAACCCTAAATGTATAAATTCCTTTATTCATCTTACACAAATCTTTGTCATACTTGACACCAAAAGATGTGAACGCAAAATGGTTGTTATAACTTCTTACAACTTTTTTGAAATTCACGACTGAATTTGAAGTAAATAGTTCATATAATTCATTAGGTACATTATGTGTATGCAATTTAACATTGCCATCGAAACAACAGAATCCTTTACTCTCCTTATGAATTTTTTTTTTGCACCACAATATAAACAAATTGTTGACTGCACAAGTACATGAGATTTAGTTGGAATGTTCTGCAAACTAAAGTTTGTAGTTTGCTGATTATTTTGTACACCTTCATCAGATCTAAGTCGATCTTCTTTAGAGTCATACTGACTATCACGATCTGGTGTACAAATTCTAGGTCTGGAAGATACACTATAACTACAGCCAGCAACTACAATAAAATAAACCGTCATTAACATTAAGAAATAAAAATAATGTTTATTTGTAAGGGATGAAAACATCCTATGAGGTGAATTTCATGTTAACAAAGATAGGGACCCAAACGCACAAAGTTGTAAACTTACCTGTTTGAGGTTCAAAACCATCCTGATGTACATCACTATCCGCGTGACCTTGAAGTTCTAGTCCAACGTGTCGACCATGCTCTTGAGTTTGACAATTTGGTAAAAAAAATAGTTACACTTATTATCGGATTAAAAAAGAAAAAGAAAAATGAAGAAAAAAACATTATGCGGAATTCACGCACATAACTATTTCAGAAGTGTTACAGCCAAATTTTGCAATGCATCAAGTGTAATGGAAACAAATGGAAAAAGAAAATAAGCAAACTTATCTATATCAATTCACATAAAGAGAACAAAAACTAAGGCTACAGCTAAGAATATAAACAAACATCATTTTATTTATATATTTACTTAACATTTCAAATGATTTTCCCCGAAGGTGCACTATAAGTAAACTCTATAAAAATACCTTCTTCTATTGTTCTCTTCGTCACATGTCGATTATGTGTAACTGCAATTGCTCTTGTTTGAGCATGCAGTTGTTGTCGTCGTGCATCACGTGCTTGGGCGTATAATTGTCGACGGCGTGAATTTCGAGATTCTTTTACTTTATCATAAATCTCTCTGCGACGCTTTTTTAATAGTTCATAACTTGCAACACTACTCTCAGCAGCATCCATAATAAAAATAACTAAATACATAGCAAAGTGAAAATAAAAGAAATCGTTAAAAATGAGTATAAAACAAAAGAAAACATAAATCATTACAAACAATTATGTCATGTCATGCATATATACCAAACTAAAACCTACAACAACTTTCATCAATATCTCACGCTTTAGCTCTCTCTATGAAATCACATAGAAATAACAGTAGACATTTAACACTTACATAGATGCATCTAATAAATTTGGGGAGCCAAAGTTGGGAAAACAAGATTTAAACTTGATATCCGTGCGCTAGAGACAGGAAAACAAAATAAAACTCGAAATAATAACTCAATATATGAGGATGAGGATGGTAATGACTTAGGATTACAAAAGGCAGATAAGGAGAAAGGAGTAGACGAGGCCAAAGAAGGAAGAGGAGAAAAAACCCACCACAAGCAGGTAATATATGTTTTTAATAACCTTCTTTAACTGTAATATGGTTTTCCCAAAATATTTATATATTCTTTGTATCTATAAGTTACTCCAGAAGTTAAAGATTGGAATAAGTTACTGATGTTGTATAAATTGAGGTTGAGCCTAGTGTAAGGGAGGGGGATGAAATAATGGCTAAGGTAGAGGAAACAGAGTTTGACGAAGGTATGACCATAGACATGGAAACTACTGAAGAAATAACCGGATCATCATAAGCAAATTCAACATCGGCATTTGACACAACTTTGTATTAAGAGTTTTTACTGTGTCGCTGTATCAATTTCCATCGAAGTTAGTATATGGTCTTTTTGTAAGGGCATGAAATTTGGAGGCTGAATATTGCATAAAAGGCAATATATGGTCTGCCTCTTTGCACTATGATCATTTGGAACATTCTTTCAGGCATAACAGATGAATAACATATAATCATATGATGATACTTGATGCATACTTTTATTTGAAGTGTGTGCTTTTGTATTAAGCTTCTACAGACTTCCGTGAAATGGATAATTATATACCAAAATCCACCATTGGCTCAACAAGAAAACACCCAGAAATAAGAAAAGTGAATTGTTGCCGAATATTTGAAGAATATTGACATTGAATCAAAATTTCGTTGTTTTATCATATGATAAGCAGAGTCACCTTCCCAACGATGTTTCTTACACTACTTTAATAAATGGGCATTTTAAAGTTGGGGACATGGGTGCTACTCAAAAGTTGTTCAATGAGATGTCGTAGTATGCAGTGAACTGCAATGCACTCACTTACAGAATTTTGCAGAAAAGAGACGTTAAAAGAGATGTTTGTAGCCGAATTGAAAATCTCAAAGCCGAAAAGCCTAAAAGAGAGAGAAGAAAAGTGAAAATCTCAAAGTCCAAAAGCCTAAAAGAGACACAAGAAAGGGCTTACAGGCATCGGCGGCATTTAGTGTGGAGGCAGTAGCGGACAAACAGCGATAGAGAGCAGACTGCTGGTAGCACCACAAAATCAGGGTAATAGATTTCTTGCCTAGAGAACAATTAGGGCAGACATTGGATGCTTAAACCCGAGAAATCTAGGGAATGAGGGTTTTGAAAACAAATGGGGAAATGCTTAAACGACATAGTTTTGGTTGACAATAGGAGAATCCAACACCTTACTATAGAAAAACTGCGTCTTTTATATTGTTAGGATAACCTACGCGTCAAATTCATGGAGCAAAGGGGAACAAGCGGCTTTCTTTCTCGGAATTAGCTAAAAACTGGGGGAGAGGAAAAAAGGGGACATATTCATCACCCCTTGGCAGGGGCGGAGCCCATTCAGGTCTATTGCAGGCACATGTCTACACAGAACTTTTGAGCTCAACAGGCCTACACAGAACTTTTGAGCTCAACCCAAATATCCAATATTCTTTTTTTTAAAATATAAGCCCAACCCAGCCAAGAATGAAGAAAGCCAAATCCAATCCAAGGCAATACCATTTAACTCTCGCCCATTACCATTCCTTCCGCACTCCGCAGCTCGTGGACTTCTCAATCGATGCCATTCGACTTCTCAATCTCTTCTCAACCTCTCACAAACTCTTATTCGGCGCTTCTCTCGGAATCTATTGCGATTCCTTTTCATTTTCAAGCCCTAGATGGCAGTCGGCAAATGCCTTCGATTCCATCGGTGATTCGACAGGGGCGGAGCCCAGTTAGGCCCAGTGCGGCACATGCCCGCGCTGAACTCTGGGCCGCCCAATACAAAGGCCCAATATTTTTATTTTTATTTTTTTTAGGGAAGATTACATATTAAAGAGAATAAGTTTAGCTTATTTCA
>CAIGRT010192734.1:0-15063 GCA_903798405.1 Fraxinus platypoda | reverse complement strand
AACCAGAATTTTCGTCTCATAAATACTCTATGCGATCGCATAGAATAAGTGGATACGACCGCATAGAACATTTTAACTTGGCCCTGGAATTCGCTGAAGTAGAGTATGCGACCGCATAGCTTTAGATAACTTTCATAGGACAGCTTTTAGTATTTTGATCATATCTCTCTCGATATCCGATTGAGGCAAAATACATTAGAAAGCTGACTCAAATGGTTACAAATCTTCCAGAAATATAAATTTTTCAATTCGAACATTTCCTATGCCAAAAATTGGTCTCAAACTGAGACTGAAAATTCGAAGCAGAACTTTTTTGGCTGGGAGTTGATATGTGATAATACTTTGACTATATTTCATCCCTTTGACTTCTTTCCTTAGCCAATTGATGTCTCATAGAACATTTTAACTTGGCCCTGGAATTCGCTGAAGTAGAGTATGCGACCGCATAGCTTTAGATAACTTTCATAGGACAGCTTTTAGTATTTTGGTCATATCTCTCTCGATATCCGATTGAGGCAAAATGCATTAGAGAGCTGACTCAAATGGTTACAAATCTTCCAGAAATATAAATTTTTCAATTCGAACATTTCTTATGCCAAAAATTGGTCTCAAACTGAGACTGAAAATTCGAAGCAGAACTTTTTTGGCTGGGAGTTGATATGTGATAATACTTTGACTATATTTCATCCCTTTGGCTTCTTTCCTTAGCCAATTGATGTCTAACACTCTCAAATCTTCGTATCTTCGTTTTGCCTTCCGAGTCATCTTGTGGGTATTTGCAATTTGGTCATTGAACTTTTGTTTTCTTCCACTTTGGCCATTTTCACTTATTTCTTCCAAATTTCGCCATATTCATCAAATTGCCACCTAAATCAAAATATAAAGATAATGAGTACATTTTGGCATCAAATAATCACACGAGATCAATAAATAAGAGGGGAAAAACATGATATTTTACACTCTTATCAGAAAGTATTGAGTGAGTTAAATTTGTGATTGTAATTGTACTGGTGAACCATGTTGTAAGACAAGAATTTATTGAGAATGTGAAAAATTAGATTTTCCAATTATTTTACCTGTTGTATGTACATAGAGTCGTTAATGCCATTTGAAATTTAACTAAGGTAGAAAATCTTCAATATGTAGCTAAAGATGACCAAAGTGATCTGGCTAATTTTAACTGTATTGCTGCTTTGAGAAAAACAAGTAGCGTTAAAGTGTTTATGTACTCTAATAAATTCAGAGAGGTGTGATTGTACATTCCGTCAAATATGGTGGCAAAATGTACTGAAGTTAATATTGCCTTTTGGAAAATCTGCAAGAACGACAATTAAATATTGTTGATAGTTCATCTTTGAAAGAAACGATAGGCTAATGTAATGGAAGAAAGTAAATTATTCAACAAAGATAAAGATGTTCCAAATAAGAACCAGCAGTTTCACTACAAGTGTTCTTGAAAGAAAAAAATAGTTCAGTATATAATAAAGTATTTGTCAGTAGATTTCTCCGAAGATGAGATTTGTTATATAGCTTTACTGACAGCTCCATCACAACATGGTTGATAAGGCAAGATGTGACCTCAGGTGTAATAGATACTTATTACTGATAGAGCAGGAATTAATGTTTTACCATGACAAAATCGTAGGTAGTGAAATATTTACCACAGAGTTGAAGAAAATCAAACAAGGCTACGAACGAATATAACTTGCGTCATACTGATGCAAATCCTTACGAGGTCACTTGGTGAAAAAGTGGTTGGTCTTCAGAGGTTTCAAGTTGAAATGATAATCAAGGTAGAGGTAGCTAAGATTGTCCCGTGGATCAACAGATTCAGTATATTGTTAGCATTCTTGCAAAGTTGTCCTTGTTAGGTCATAGTGGAATTGTATTTGTGATTGGGTTTATCCGTATCCAAAATCTTATTATTTGAGTTGTAATAGAAGTCAAAAGAGTCTCCAAAATATAGGTTATTTGAGTTGTAATTAGAGTCAAAAGAGTTGGGTTGGTAGAGTCCCAAGAGAATTTGAAGACAATTCAAGAAGATCAAGAAATTGACCTACAGGCGATAGCTAACCACTGGCTTTCCCGCTCGAGGGACGCAACCCAAATTGAAGCAGAACCCTGATGCTAGCCGATGCTAGCCTAATGCTAGAGCATCATATATATCCAGGTAAATCCTATTTCAATTAAACAGCTTGTTTTCCTATCCTATTTCACCCCCAAACACCTCATATTATAAATACCCAAACCTAGATCGTCCCAAAGGTGTGTTAGATCATTATTTGAATATCCAAAACACATTCCAAAGTTCTCTTGATTCAACCCATTACTTATTAATAATTCATCCCAAACATAATTTGATAGATTGAGCTATAATTATCTATATTCTACCACAAATCAAAACATAGAAAGATCTATTTATAAAATAGCAAAACATAAAACTCGACCTTCTACAATTCGAAGTTCTGAATTTTGAGAAGAGACGCTTGGAGTTCCAACGCTCCAGAAGGAAAAGCGCTAATTCTTGATGATCCGTAAAGAGAAAAATGGCGCAAAGTTATGGAAAGTGCGGGCATGCACAACCAAAGAAATTCATTGGTGATTTATAAGTTAGGTGGTCAGAGTCAGCTGAGGTTTAAAAGTGTCTGGAATAATTGCAAGTTAACTTTTCTAGTGGAACGTTTACTAGCAAGTTTTCCCGAAGGCTTTTTATTCAGTTCTTCTGTGATCAATTTTGGTGTTCATTATTTACTTTATTGTTTTGATTTGATTGATTAAAATTGATTGACATATATTTAATTGAATTAATTAACCTTAATTATCTAGAAACCAATTAATAAGTGACTTATTGCTTTCAATTGTTTAGTTCCGCATTTGGGTTTAAACTATTCGATAAATTCAAACTTTCAATTGGTATTAGAGCTTAATTGCGATCATTGACCAAAAAATTATCTAGATGAGTCAGTCGCATTCTGATGTAGGATCTGATGATCATATGGATATTCATGAAGCTTATGACCAGCCGTATAAGGAGAGTCTCAAGTTACATAAGGTTAATAGATCAGTTTTTAAGAAATTGAATAAGTTTGAATTAGAAAAAGAGAGCATTATAATTAAACTTGAGGAGTCTACCAAAGGATTAAATGAATTAAGGGTTGAGAAAGAATCCTTAGATATTAAGATTAAAACTCTTATAGATAATCTTGAAAAATCAAATGCCCAACTTCAATCATTCTCTAGTGGATATAAAAAGGTTGATAACATGATAAGTGTGAACAAAATAGATGGGACTAGAATAGGCGATAATGAAACAAATTCTTATACCGTTTCTTCTTCTAAAAATAAGTTGGTACCTGTCTCGATTAGGCCTAAGGTACTAAACTTGAAACCTAAAATTGCTCCTTGGTTCATCCCCACTTGTCACCACTGTGGAGAGTTATGACACATAAAATCTAGGTACTGTTGAGTAGGAATAATAAGGCAAAACATAGGATTCCTCAAAATAAGGTTCAAAATTTTGAAACCTAGAGTAGTTCCTAAATTCATTCCTACTTGTCACAATTGTGGTGAATTAGGTCACATTAGACCTAGATGCCGTAAATCCTTGATTATGAACTATAAACAAGATCTAACTACTCATGCTATGCTATATTAACATAATTGTTTGTCATTTTAGAATTGAAAATTTGTAAAAATAAATAAATAATAGAATTATCCATTAGAGGTCCCAGTCTATAATAAATTCATTGAGTTTGCAATGTCCCCATCATAACACACAATCAATAGAAAAATGGTAGTTTTAAGTACAGCTTTCATTAGATTTTTAATTGTGTTATAAAACTTTCGATGAAATTTCAATTTAGTAATTAAATTTTATTTTTAGTTTCAAATTTCATCTCTCTAACATACTGTCTAATTGACAATCGTACTATCGATCTTCCACGTAATCATTGGGTAGCATGCATGACAACTATCATCACTATGTAACTTGTGAAAAAAAATGTCTTCTAAGTGCATTGTTATGACTTTAGTTTTATAAATTTCATTTCTAGTGTGCAACATAGGGATTACATGGAAGATCAGATACAATATAACTACCAACTATGATGGGTGATGGAATATGACGGATTTGTGAAATTTGAAACTATATTGAAGTTGAGTTATCCAATAATTACAAATTTATTACATGTCCTCCTAGGTACAATGATTTTCGGAAAATGCACTTCAGAGTTCAGACACTAGTGTTAGTTTCAATTTGGTTAACTATATAATATTTTAGCGGAACCAAACATAGACATATTATGTTTTATTCAATTTAACTTTTCATTTTTAGAATAAAAAGAATAAGAAAATAAAACATACAAACTCTGTAAATGTAATCCCATAGCAGATAGAGACAAAGTAAACAATGACCAGGCAAGCATTCTCAAATATACAAGTGAAGTCTCTCATTTTTATCAAATAGCAACATCGATGGCGGATCCTTAATGACCTATGTACATCAATTACACACAAATATTGTGTTGTACGAAGCTTAATTTTTTTAATAATAATTAACAAATGATTTTCTGGATGGAAGTGTGGCAGTGGAAGAAGGGGGGTATATGTCAGTGATTCTGACCATCTCAAGCTCAGTAGCTTAACAAACTTGGGTCAGATAGTCTAGTGCAAATGTAGGAGGGGATTAAATTCCAATCAAAAATATTGAATGTACAGCCTTTTTTACAGCCCCCTCACATGGATCGCGGGCCCCACCCCCATGTGAGGGGGCTATCAAAAAGGCTGTACATTCAGCATTTTTGATTGGAATTTAATCCCCTCCTACCCCACCCTCATGTGAGGAGGCTGTCAAAGTGAATGTACAAAAAAACTGTACATATAGCATAGTTCAATTCAAATTATGAATTACAATTAACATGTGAAATCACCAACTACTCTTTTCTAACATTATGCAAGTGCCTAAACAATAATTCTTGAACAAAGAACAACCAATTCAGATATTCACAATCAAGAAGTGCTAGATTCTCTTTCAGATAGAACCTGAAAGGAGAAGGCACTACACATTACAATAGTCAATTTTAACTCTCTTTTTACATCGGTAATTGTATGAACATGAATGATGCCTCGACCATAATATCAGAGACGTGCTCTGCTGTGCTAATAGATTGAAAAAGAATTACATTACATAACCAAAATTTCAGATTGTGCAATTTTTACGTCATAATGGTTCTTAGAGTCTCAAGTTTGTATAGAGAAGCTCGTGACAATGAAAATACAGTATAAATCACTATCACTATCACTACTCTTCTAAAAGAGGGGATGATGGATTCACTGTTCATTTTCGCACCCTCGTTTTCACACTTATCTGGTTCGTACTGTTCATTAACCGGTTTCACTAAAATATCCCTTACCGCTTTTGCTCTTCCTCACTTTCATCACTCCACACCAAACCAAACCCTAAGCTAATCCCTTCTCCTTACACACACGCACCCATGTAGACACAAGACTTCGACGGCGATCATAGTGTGGAGGCCGACAGGATGGCGGTGATTTGGAGTTACGATGGAGGTGGAATCGACGGGTCGATGGTGGTCGAGCCGATGGTGATGTTGGTTGTTGTGGGTCGAGCCGACTTCTCTTAAATGGTATGTTCTCTTTACACACATACTGGAAATGAATGTAGGAAAATGAGGTGAAAATATGTTGTATGATTTTTGGTTTTTCATTTTGTAGTGTGGGTACCCTGAAAAATAACACGATCTAAGCTTATTCAATTTCGTGGGGGTATAATTTGTGTTAGCCATTATGATTCTCTGTTCTTTGCGTCTGGAAAATAAAAAATTTATTGAATTACTATTTATATATTGTTTCGTGATATTTAGATTTTGTTATTTCTGCTTCTTTTAATTCTAATAGCCCCCCGCTTTATAATAGCAATTAATTCATTGTGTCATTTCATTTAGAAAAAAAGGTTTCCGTCAAATTCTAACTTTGACTGCTCAAACAAGTGTTAATGTTAAAAGGCTGTCAGTAATTTTGTATGCAAAGAGATTCAATCTACCTAAATTTGGAATAAAACTTATTAGTGCTTGTGATCTTTAGAGGCTTTGCTATTATTCTAATTGTTGTTGATATCTGGAGTGTAGAAAATAAAATCTATCATTTTTTTTATTCGGAATTAATGTAGATGCATATATCAATTGATTTTTTACCTTGTGCTTTAAAATTTTTGCGATGGATCATGGTTGTGGCGAGTCTATTCTAGCAGAATGGCTGTTTTAGTAGTCTAATTATCACTCTATCTGGTTTACAATAGATAAATCATGGTCAAGCACAACAAAGGCTGCTAAGTGTCTAGGTAACCATAACTTGAACATCAGAGCAACAAAGGCTGCAATTACGGACCCCTTATGAGTGGCAAGTTTACAGGTGAGCTATTTCTTTTTCTCTTATAATAGCTTCATATCACAAGTTTGAACAAATGGTCTCAAAAGTTACCCGTGTTTTTTTCTTGTATTATGTCATTTCTCCCTCTAAAGGTACTCTCTTTTTAGAGAGAGAGAGAGGCCCAGCGGATCGAAATAGGCAATCTTTAGTTGAGTTTGATGACGATATGAGCTTCTTCAATGAAATTTCGAAGCCATTACCTTTATTGTTTACTTATTTTCATTTCAAAGTGTTTTAATTATTTCTCTTCTTTTTCTTGGTTTATCCTTTCGTCTTCTCTCTCAAGTTTACGGAGGTTCTCTGTGAAATTTTTAATTACTTTTTTTTTCCGCCAAATAATTTTGATTTCTTATTCACTTGAACTGAAGGAGGAATAAAGGGCTTTTGTTGCTAAAGACGAGGCTTCTCATTTCCTTGACCACAATGATATTCGTGATGGTATTTATAATAACTTATTTTTATTGCAGTTTGGATTTTTACAAATTCATTTTTTTTTTTTTTTTGGGGTTGGAAGAATCAAGTGAATTGAATGATTTGGTCTTGTTTTTAAGGCGAAGGGAAAAAGAAGGATTTTTCTAAAATAGAACTTAAACCTCATCATGTCAATCGTTTCCTATAGGCTTGTGCTGATGGTCAAATTTTTCTCGAAACTTTCTCCCTGCTNAATAGAACTTAAACCTCATCATGTCAATCGTTTCCTATAGGCTTGTGCTGATGGTCAAATTTTTCTCGAAACTTTCTCCCTGCTGGACAAACAAGCCTATGACTTCCTCATTGCCATTTCCAGGTATCGATTTATTCAATATACTGTGATTATATGTGTCACGTGTTTGAGACAATTACTCTAAATATCTCTCGTATAAAACTGGCTTGTGTTCCTTCTCTGTTTGTCTCCCTCTCTCTCTCTCTTCAGAAGTCCTCTGCTTTTGGACGATCTCCTCTTTCGACCAAACCCAAGAGAGAGAAGAAAGGGACAATCGGCCGAATCCAGTCCATTTTCTTCGTTTTCATTTTTAATAGTTATCTCTGTGTATTTCTAATGCCCCGTCCTATTTCTTTTTTTGGGCATTTAAGGAGATGTTTAAATACATCAGAAGCTGAAATCCTGATGTTATTGTTTGTGGGTAGACTGCATATGGGGGCAAAAAGGAAATAAGGCGGCATATATGAAATTATAGCTCCCATCAATATTTGACATTAAACTTGTATGTTTGAGCTAATCCAGAACTCTTTTCACCAATCTACTTATCCAATTCGAATAATAGGTAATAATAGCACCTAACAAAATGTATCATAGTCTCGTGGTATTAACTATGTTTTTATAAATTTGGACCCGTTAACATTTGATTCCTGCTTCTAATCCAATCTTCTTTCTGTCTTTCTTATGGCTTTAAAGTTTTGAACCTGCATGAATACTTTTTTTTTTCACGCACAAACCAGAAAAAGAATTACTTGAGATTCTCCAAAGTCTTGACTTTTCACATTTCATCTTCCAGCTATTTGTTTCATGCTGCTGGAGATATCTAATTTTCTTTTGTTGTTCATCAATGGACTGCCATCAGAATCAATAGACTACCTTTTGCCATTACACTCTTCTTGCATTCTTCATCCCTTTTATCTTGCTCAATCTTTGTCATTCGATGGCCGGATATAAATTGGTATTGCACGTGTTATACCTTCCTCAGATGGGAATTCAGCAGAATCAGTCTATTCACTCTCACCAAGAAAGGGAACGTATTACAACTTCCTTCTGAAGATTAATCTTGGATTACATAATTCTCGAAGTTTTGTAACATGCTACTATATATTTCATTGTGACTGTGTATTGATGACAATTAGTAGATATTTTTTCTTTCTTATACATCATATTATCATGTCATCTATTGTTTATTTATATGATTTGTGAACTAAATTTTGCTTTTGTGTATTGATGACAATTAGTAGACGCTTTTTCTTTCTTACACATTATATTATCATGTCATCTATTGTTTATTTATATTATTTGTGAACTAAATTTTGCTTAAATGCTTTAGCATGAAGAATTGCATTTGATGACCCGGGTTTTTCAAGTTTTTTTTTTTGGGTCTAAGATTGTGTTATTTCTTTCATTAGAGGGATTTTAAGCTTTCTTAATTGCAGACAAAGAAGATACATTTGAAGAGTATCATAATTATATGTTTCTTTTTTTTTCAAAAATTAAGTTTTTCCTTTTTATTCATGTGGTTTTTAATAACTAATCTGATTTATATATAATGACTGTAATGGGAAGGCATTGACATGTATATGGATTAAATGTTCTATGATCGTGCATTATTATGTTAGATAAAAACTTACTAAACTTTCACAATAATTTAGCTTTCCATTAATATTTAATACACTAACATTACCTTAAAAATACCAAAGCCCGTACATTGTACGGGCATACGACTAGTGTAAATAAAAAAAAAATGTGATCTTTATGTGGCTTCCATCCTTGAACGGATAAATAATCATATATCAAAAGTTGGAACCTCAGAATCAAAACCATGTATTGCCTGGTAACTTAAACGTGCAAAAATATTCCGATATGGATCGTTCTCTCTTTTATCCTTCAAATAAGCTATGCATCTTTCAACCTCATTTTTCACTTCTGAATACAATTCATCAGCTTTTTCTCTGCTTTTCAATTCCTGCTTCCTTTCTGCAACACAATTTAAAAGCTACATTAAATCCAAATGAATGTACTCGATCAGAACCTCAAAACATTAAGAGAAATGAAGAGTACCACCTTCTGTCTCTATTGCTTTCCCAAAGAAGAAATAAAAGCGGCCAGGAAGTTTGGGTAGAATTATTGGAAGGTGTACATCTTGGTTTGAGACCTCTCCTTCAGCATCGGTTCTGTGTTTATACATTCACGACCATATTTCAAAGTAATTTATATCAAAAGTCTGTGCATAATTAGACGTGAGGTAATTATGCCAACTAGCTCTTCCAACTGTCTTTTGGAAAGTGGTAAAACATACTATTGTGACATCTTGCCAGAGTATAGGAAAAGAAATCTGCACAATTATTCAATTACCTCAACTTCACTGCCTCATCCGTTAACTTCTCTATACTGGCCTTGAAATACGGTATCTTGCTCAGGTCATCATAGTCCAAGAGTAACTGATGAAAAAAGAAAAAAATTCCACTTCTTTATTAGAGAAGGACCTATACTAAAAGAATTTCACAAGAGTCCATATAAGCACATCTAGCATCAGTTGACGTGTAAATATGTAAGAAGAGTAAAACAAGAAACACAACAGATTCATCCAAATTCTTCAACTCAGTCCAGCAGTATAAGCTCAGTTCCAAAATTAAAATTTATAATGTAACAATGCTGCAGAAATTTATTAACTTGCCAAACGTACTGTGATCCATTTGCATTAATCTTTCACAGTGCCATTATTTGTACTCCACTGTCATACTATCAAATTAATCTCATGGAGTTCACTTTTCACCAATTTCAGGGATCACGACTGTATACTACACGTACATTCTCCTTACTTCAGAGAAAATTTCTGATTATGTTGACAGGATTTACATTTTCATAAAGCTGAGACTTCTATTTGATTTAGTTACCATCTTAAGAATTCCTACTTAGAAGAGCAGCAGTGATTATACTGTAAAACATATAAGCTTTAGAGGAAGTCAAACTTCTCAGCTTACTTGACCAACATCATCTTCCCCGACAACACCAAAAGGTATAATTTTTGCTCCAAATCTCGCTGCCATCCTGACAAACTCTGATTGTTCTGGCCAGAACAACTTGTACTCCTCACCCTGAATGGTGCAAATAACTAATTATTTAGATCAGAAAAAATTAACACAACAAAGAAGAGATGAACAATGACAGCTGTGTATTTGAAGAAATGTACTTCAACATAGTAAAGCTAGAAAATTCATGAAAAATATTCCCAAATTTGATATATAAAATTTTCATTCTCATTCTTCTACTCATTTTCAACCACACATTCTTCAATAAAATAATATTTTCCATCACATCAATAACTTTTCCTTCTTTTTCAACCATACATTCTCCATCACTCTACTATTTCAATATTCTTCTACTCATTTTCAACCACACATTTTTCAATAAAATAATATTTTTCATCACATCAATAATTTTTTCCTTTTTTTTCAACCACACATTCTCCATCAATCTACTATTCCAAAATATATTCTTCCAAAATAATATGGCTCAAAAAATGTTCCTGGTAAAATTATGGCCCATTACTTGGTCAAAAAATGTTCCCGGTAAAATTTCAAACAAGCAAGCCGTGACAAGATGATTTATGCTTCCACAGGCAAGCAGCAGATAGCACACACTTGCATAGGATATATGGTTATTGTAATTTTATCATCAAGATACTGTAGAAGAGGTTATAATACTACACTTTACCTTCCGATGAAGAGCCTCCCGCATTCCTCCTGGATACAGCAGGACATGGGACTTCGATGAAAAAAGTTTATAGAAATTAGTTGCTGATACAGGAACCGCCCCCATCTTTCTGTATGTATCATAAGATGACAACTCGGGTAATAATCCATCCTTTAATTTGGTGAACATCATTGGATGTGCTATGCCTCTCACGAGAATATTTCTTTCAATCCAAAACCGGGATACCAGAGGGACTAGTTCAAATCCAAGCATCATGTGATAACCAACGAGCAATACTGGTCCTTCAGAAGGAATTCCTGCAAGTCCTCGCACAACTTTTCCACTTTCCAAGGTTGAGAGCATTACAGGATTCATGGCAACCTCAGTCCATCTGAAAACAATGCAGTAGGATTAATTAAAGATAGAATTCATGAAGAATTTTTTAAAAAAAGGCTAGAATGGTCTTTGACCTATTTACTGATAATGGAGCACACAGAAGAAACAAATATATATACTCATGTTAGTAACTACAATCACCTGATTGTCCTCCATGAATACAAATTGACCGTTCAGAGAAAAATAAATTAGTATACCTCTACCAGCTTTGTTTACATTAAATGATAAACTGCATAGTTCCTCGTGAACCTAAATGAACTAAAAGATAAATAAAAACAAACAGATATCCTATATGAACACCCTTTCTTGAAGGTGGTGCTGCGCGTGTGCATTAATGGAACCTTTATATGGTGTGACTAGTTCGGTCATTTAACAAAGAAAGATGGACTGTCCTTCTTGAAATCGCTTTAAATCATGGGTGCAGGATTCTTCGAAAAAGTGGGCTGACTTGGAGACTATGGACCTTGGCTTAGCAATGAATGAAGGGAAGCTCAAAGAGCTTATGCTGCTGCTTTTGGTGTTAATGATAATAAGAATATCGCAGGCAAGAAAGAAACCAGCTTATATACTAGCGAATTGTCAGAAACATCAGTTACCTATGAGGTTCATAGATTTTTCTAAACTGAGAAGGGCTTGGTGGTAAATAATCAAAGACATAGTCACGGTGTCTTCTTCGGCGATAAAAACTGGCACCCATTAGGATTGTAACCAAATCGAATCCATCTTCCTGCAAATGAACAGACTTTCCTTTCAGATCTGCAAATTAAAAATGCAATAGAAGGTGATAAAACTAAGTATATTAACTATTAATTTGTGACTAACAGCCTGTGTTCTCCCTATAAAATCAAGCCTGCAGAAACAGTAATTATCAGAAAACGGAAAAGAATCCTAGTCAATCCGTGGCATGGTAAAGAAGCCAGGTAGTACTTTATTTCTTTTGCTTCAATCATATAACGCCTTTGTGCTCTTCCTCTTGGATAACTATTCTATACATACAAGAAGCATAAAAAAAATTGGATATTTAATATAATAATTGAATATGTCACGATTATTGCAACTGTCAGAAAGTGATCTTCACCAAAGTGGATTTTAGTGCCTAAACCTTTTTCAAACAGTACGTGTCATGAGTGGGGGGAGAGAGAGGTGCATCAGCATACCAAGAAGAGGGCATGACCACTGTCATTAAATGTGCGGATCTCGCAATTCGGCAACATCTGACGGAGTCTTTCACCTTCATCTCTACTTGGAAGTAACTGATCCTGTCCACTGCAACAGTAGAAATCCACCCCCATGATATAGAAAGGTACTTACCGAAAACAGAAAATAACATGAAACAAATGTTTTAAGTTTTAATACTAAGAAGAAAACAAAAGGAACAAGGAGTTGAGTTTCGCATTCAGCAGTCTCAAGATGAATGGGGCCTGATAAAAAATATACTCAACCCAAGAAAAGCAGATAAAAACTTCATTGTAGAGAGAAAAAGCTCAACTCAGTAACTAAAGAGAAGTCAGCAAAAGACTGAATGTTTGTAAGAAAAATCAAATCAAACTATACAGTCAAATCAGAAGGGCTGAACAGTTGGAGAACCTCGTAAGTATCAGTGTTTTAGCTTTGACAGCATGAAGACGTGAATTGGCAGATGCTGCAGCTGATTTGAGCATGTTCAGCTTCCAGTGAATTGTCTCTACGTTCAAAAGCTCCGCCAGGACCTGTGCCGCTAATCATCATTTTCTTGAATACAATAGATGAGAATATCTAGAATTCTATAACAAGTACAAAAGTGCACCAGCTGAAATCTTAAAGAAACAAAGTCAACTTCATCTGAAAATCTACAAATCTTGCAATTACAAGGAATGAAACAACACTTCAGCAATGGAGAAACCAACACCATGATTATTTTACATTTAAGGCATGGGATAAAAGGTGCATCACAGTCACGATGAGAAAAAGAAACTAGATGCTATGCAGAAGGCAGCAATGTATATGTCAAAAAAGTATTATTGAAGTCAGCATCCCTGTCTAGACATGTTAGAGTGCATTCATGATGACGAAAAAGGCACTCTACATGATATATACAGTAAGGCATCAAACCATGTCAAAAACGGTATCATTAATGTAACCAGCCAACATCTATGCATAGACCTGTTAGAGTGAGACATTGCTTCATAACTTATTCTCTCAAATTTGAATCTTACAGAAAGATAAGACGAAAATGCTACAGCACCCTTGGATAGCTCTCCAACTGTTTGCTCCAAAGGAAGTCTTTTCTCCATGGTTGCCATCAGTAACGTTGATGGGATACCTAATTATTGAAAGTTGCCTTTTCAATAATAACATTTCAAGTAAACAAAAGTGTTCCGTTCTCTTCATCATCATAATTATTTTAAAATTCATTCTTTGGAAGTGAAGATTTGATTTATATTTTGCATGAAAAGACAAAAATTTATCTATTCATCTTCAATGTCAATATCGTCAACTAATGTAAGATTCTAGAAACTGTTCATTGAAACAAGATCCTAACTATGCTACAAATTTGTAGTTTAAAGAAAAACCGGCACATTCATTTTCTGATCTAAATGAAGGGAAGATACTTTTAATAAAAGTAACTTATGTGCGCCAAAGATACAGCTTTTGTAGGACTTCATTAATATCCTCGTTCTTTTTGTTACCAAATTAACCTCCAAGCCCAATTTTAAGTTCCAATATGAGTTCTCCTATGGACACCCTTATTTTCAAACTCCCTGTTACATAGCTCATTGTCTATTCTAAAATGCATTTAGATACTTACATATCAGAATGGAAAAGGAGAGATTAAATTTGTAGTCAAGAACCAGTAGACATTATACCAATGAATTTTATATCAACCCATGATTAGACTATAGACAGCTTCATGGATACATGGCCACTTCAAGTTAAATTTTGGAAAGAGAAATTAAGGCAAGAAAACCTGTCATTAAACTCAGCATGTAAGGCAAGCCAGCACGGAGCTGCTCGGGCAGCATTACAGACAAAGGTATTAAAGTTTGAAGCTGTGATTTGCCGAAAGATGTAGCTGCACGAAGACATTGAATAGATGAAAATCAAACTCTCTTATGCACGTACTACAGTAGTTTAGTACCTAATAAACACCAACCTGGATTAGCTAAAACAACTACAAGGTCAATGTCCGGAGTACGGGCAGCCACAGCTAGTGCAAGACATCCCCCCAGAGATTCTCCAACAAGATATATTGGTCTATTTCGTGAACGGCAATACTCCGACCTAACTGTGCTTTCAACAAGCTTCACCAGGTCTGCATATTAAAGGGATAATAGAAAAACTAGATTATCTTCTGACGTACTGCCTTAAAAAAGAATAGAAATATATAGTTTCGATATATAATACTCAACACCACGGGAATATGCCAGCAAGGCAGGTTCCTTTTTAGAGAAAAAGAGAGACCTTTAAATGATGTTCGATCCATAACGGGAATATGCAAGCACCATATATCAAATATCCTTCATGTAACGAAAATAAAAAGGATTAGATGTCGCACGATAACATATTATGAAAGACAAAGTGACATATTAATTAGAGTTGTCAATAATTGACAATGGATATGATCGGAACTTAAATTCATCGAAACGTACTTTCCCAGTCTTTCATGATGCAAGGTAAGTCCAAGTCCAACACCGTCGATCCCTGTAAACTCCAAACAATATTTAATATTGCAAAATAGAAAATCAAAAATTGATTTGTAAGGTGATACTAATGAGCTCAATACAATCGTATATTTCGTCAGCTAAAAAAATTGATTAAAATTCAAGGCAAAAGGAAAAAAA
>CAIGRT010192704.1:0-31103 GCA_903798405.1 Fraxinus platypoda | reverse complement strand
ACTAAACTTTCATAAAAAAATAATTTTTTAGGAAATTTTTTTTTTTTTTTTTTTTTTTTTTTTACTTTTTGGAAATGGAAACAAATTTTATAACCAATTGTGGAAAAAATTTCACTTTAATGGATAATTTCCATGTAAAACAAAGCCAAACGACACAAAAAGATCCAAAATTTTAAAATTTTTCGGGTGAAAAATTATACCAATCAAACACACTTAGTTAACAATTCCTTGGAAAACAAGTTCTAGGCAATTATTTTCTCCGAAATTCATTTTATTTCCACTCATTTTCCACCCTTGCAATCAAACGGACCCGAAGTTTCAAACTCCAAAAGGAGTGGCCAGCATCAATGGAAATCAAACGGGTTTTCCTCAGTGTACTGAGAAAAGCAACCCCAAGAACCGATAATCAATACTACATTGGTGGTAGAAAATGAAGAGAACAAAATTGAAAACCCTCGTTTAGGAAAGAGTATATGAAACTATGAAAGTTGAAGAATTCAAAAAATTTCTTGCTAATAAGCATAATGCTATGAGTACTAAAGGGAGTATGGACATCAAAACTGTAAAAGTTAACCAAGCTCAAAGAAAGGGTCGCATGGGTAAAGTTTACTCTGATAAACACATGAAATGGGAGAAAGGCGAATCTTTTTCTCCTACATTAAGTTTTAAATGAGGGCGAGTTCCAACTCTCCAATTTTGACAATTTTGTAGGCAAGTCTTAAGCCGCCAAAGATGGAAAAATCCACAGAAGGCGAGGTTCTTTTTACCTTTGAATAAACAAGGGAGAACAGTAAGTTTTATCTGACGAGGATGAAAGCAAAATGGAAGAAGGTGAGTCCCTTTTTGCCTATGCAGAAGTTTTATTTTATGGCAAGATGAAAATCTTTTGAAGAGTACAACAGTAAACTAGGCATGATGAATGCTATATTAGAATCTGTTAATGTTGATACTCGACCGAATTGCTGAAGCAGGAATATTCTAGAGAGAGCATCAATCTGTTAGAATATTTTTTATTTTATACTGAGTTGTAAATTAATTATGTTATTTTGTATTAGTGGATAGGGAAGATTCTTGTGATTCCTTTTGTGTATATATAGTCCTTTTCCATTTGTAATTGTAACAACTTTCACGGGAATTCAATTGAATGAAGAAAGGTTTCCTTCTCTCCATGGCCTGATTCACATATCTCTTCTTATTCACATTTCTTTTGAATTCTTACATGGTATCAGAGCAAGGTTAAGCTCCATTTCAATGGCTTCCCAACCAACTGATGGTGAAAACCATGAAACTAATTCCCATAACTCTACAAACTCAGACCGAAACACTGAGATTAACCAAGAAATTTCTTCTCGTTTCCTCAATTTCACTGACCTTACCAATCACTCACTACAGACAACTATGCAACCTAGTCACATGCAATGCGTCGAGCACTTAGAGCAAAAAATAAATTGGGTTTTTTTAATGGGTATATTGAGAAGTCGACTGATCCCAGTGATCCTTTGTTTGATGTCTGGGAGCAATGTAATGATATGATCATTTCCTGGATTCAAAACTCCATAAGCATTACTATCAAATCCAGTGTTGTGTTTGTAGATGATGCTCGAGAAATCTGGTTGGAGTTGAGGGATCGTTTTTCCCAGAGAAATGAACCTCGAATATTCCAGCTCAAGAAAGTACTTACTGGCATGTTGCAAGAAAATGATTCAGTGAGTATTTATTATGGGAAATTGAAAACAATATGGGATGAATTATCTATTTATGATCCTATCCCATCTTGTGAGTGTGGTAAACTGAACATACTTCTAGATCGATACCAAACGGATTGTGTTATGCAATTTCTAATGAGATTGAGTGAAAAATATGCAAATCTTAGAGACCAAATCATTCTCACCGACCCCCTACCTCCTGTTAACAAAGTTTTTTCCCTCATTCAACAACAGGAACACTAGAACCAAATAATCTCTCATGCTCCTGCACCTAATATTATGCTTTAGCCACCAAATCCAATTACCAAACCTCTAAATCCAATAATTTTAAACCCCTTTCTAATCAGAAGAGAGAGAAACCTTATTGTTCCCACTGCAAGATTTAAGGGCATTCTCTGGAGAACTGTTTTAAAGTTGGCAATGCTGAGCCACCCATTAGCACTCATTGTAATATGATTGGCAACATGGTTAACAAATGCTATCGACTTATGGGTACCCTCCAGGGCATAAGCTGTACAAGGTCAAAGGTGCTGGTTCTTTGGCAAATAGTTCAAGCCTTTGTGTTGCTTCTGACCAGGAGAAGGAAAGTGAGAACAAAGTGGAGCTAACAAAGGGCCAATATCGGCAACTAATGGCCCTGCTACAGAACAAGGACTTCACAATTGTTTCTCCTTCTGTCAATCATGCTCAGACTCTTCCCAAGCCATCTACCATTGATCCAAAAGCGCTTCTATCTCTGGTATATCCACTAGTCTTTCCACTGTCACATATAGATCATCTTATCCCACAAACATTCCTTGGATAATTGACTCCGGTGCTACAAACCATATGATTTGTTGCATTTCCTTTTTTAGTACTATCACTATTGAAGTCTCTTATACTGTGAAATTACCAAATGGGAACCTCGTTCCAGTTACTCATCTAGGTACTGTCAAGATTACAGACAGTATTGTTTTGACCTATGTTTTGTGTGTTCCTTCATTTTCTTTTAACCTTATCTCCACCAGAAAGTTGACACATTCACTCACATGTTGCCTTGTTTTTCTGTCCAATACTTGCTTTATTCAGGACCTTTCCACTTGGACCATGATTAGGATGGGTAGATCACACAGTGGCCTTTATCATCTACTCACAAAAGATGTCCCTTCTTCAGCTCTTGCCGAAGCCTTTCTTCAATTTACTCAACAGAACTCCATTATTTCTTCTTCTGTTATTAATAGTAGTAACGTTTCAGACCTTTGGCATTGTCGCTTAGGCCATATATCTATTTCTAGGTTGCATTTAATCACATATCCTATTGTAAAGGACAAATTTGTTCCTAGCAACATTACTCCTTGTTGTGTATGTCCTTTAGCTAAGCAACATAGAGTTCATTTTCCTGTTAGTCAACACAAATCTTCTCACATACTTGAAATGATACATTTCGATTTATGCCGTTCTCTACTATTGCTTATGATGGCACCAATTATTTTCTCACCATTGTGGATGATTTTTATAGATGTACTTGGGTATATTTACTTAAGACCAAGTCTGAAACCAGAAAGTGCAGAGAGTCTTTCTACAACATGATTGAAACTCAATTCAAAGTTAAAATCAAATTTCTTAATGTGGCTAGAGCTCTTCGTTTTCAAGCCTCTCTTCCTCTAGAATTCTGGAATGATTACATCCTGACCTCTGCATACATTATAAACAGTTGCCCCACACCATTACTTGGCAATAAATCTCCATACGAAGTTCTTTTCAATACCAAACCCTCTTATGCTCACATGCGAATTTTGGGTTGTCTTTGCTATGCTACCACTCTATCCCATGGAAGGAAGAAGTTTGATCCAAGGGACAGAAAATGCATTTTTCTGGGCAATCCTTTCGGGGTAAAGGATTACAAACTATTAGACCTAGAAAACAAGACCATCTTCCTCTCAAGGGATGTTGTTTTTCACGAATATATTTTTCCCTTCCTTGGTTCTGATTCCTTTCCTTCTTATAAAGATCCCAGCACACCTATTTTCTCTTTACCTCTTTCTGATTCTATTGACTGGCCTTCTTCTTCTACGAATCATAGCCCTACTTATATACAGGTCAATGATAGCAATCATAGCAGCCCTTCAACCTCTAATATTCCTATTTCTACTCCTCCTTCTAATTCCCCTAATTCCACTCCTCAGGTCTATCCTAATCCTCATCATGTTGTCGATGAAATTCTACTTCATAGGTCCACTAGGACTAGGAATGCACCAAAATATCTTAATGATTTTCAGTGTCAGCAAGTTAACAAAGCCACTTCTTGTAATCAAAACATTCATTTTCCTTTGACTCATGTTTTATCTTACCATAATTTTTCTCCTGAAATACAATCCTTTGCTTTTTCTATTTCAAAGCATGTTGAACCACATACTTTTCGAGAAGCAATTAAAAATCTTGACTGGTACAAGGCCATGGACGCTGAACTGTCAGCCCTTGAGTCCAACATAACTTGGATTCTCACTGACCTTCCACCTGGAAAAAAAGCTATCGAATGTAACTATGTTTACAAGGTAAAATGCAATTCAGATGGGTTGGTGGATAGGCTAAAAGTCAGGTTGGTCACCAAGGAGTACACACAACAAGAGGGTATAGATTACCATGAGACTTTTTCCTCGGTTGCAAAGATGGTAACTATTCGGTGTCTCATTAGTATTGCTGCAATTCAAGGCCTTTATTTACATCAATTTGATGTGAACAATGCTTTCTTACATGGAGACCTTCAAGAGGAAATATATATGCGAAAACCACCAGGGTATACCAAGGGAGGACCTAATCAAGTTTGTAAGCTACTAAAGAGCCCGTACAGGCTTAAACAAGCCTCTAGACAGTGATATGCAAAATTTTCTTCTTGTCTTTTACACTTTGGTTTTGAGCAATCCAAAGTGGACTATAGTTTATTTACTAAAAGAGATAAAGATTCCTTCATTGCTTTGCTTGTTTATGTTGACGATATCTTAATTGCAAGCAATATGTTGGATTCAATTGCTGCTTTAAAACAATTGCTGAATGCACAGTTCAAAATAAAAAACTTTGGGACTTTAAGGTATTTTCTTGGGATAGAGGTAACACGATCAACAAAAGGAATCCATCTTTGCCAGCGAACGTATGCTCTAGACATCCTTTCAGATTCAGGCACTTTGGCTTCTAAACCTATGAAAATTCCCATGGATCAAAATGTGAAACTCAGTAAAGAAGATGGGAAACCTTTACCTGATCCTAGCTCTTACCGCAGATTGATTGGAAAGCTAATGTATTTAACAATAACAAGACCTGATATTAGCTACATTGTACAGACTCTCAGCCAGTTCAGGAGTTGCCCCACAACAGTCCATTTGGCAGCAGCACAGAAAGTTCTAAGGTACATTAAGTCAGCTCCAGGTCAAGGCATTTTCTTATCAGCTTCTTCTCCCCTACAACTCCAAGTTTACTGTGATTTTGACTGGGCTTCTTGCCCGAATTACAGAAGATCCATCACAGGGCATTGCATCTTCATAGGACGATCCTTAATTTCTTGGAAATCTAAGAAGCAGACTGTTGTTTCTCGATCTTCAGCCGAGGCTGAGTACAGAGCTATGGTTGCTACTTGCTCATAACTTACATGGCTTCGCTATTTACTTCATGACCTACAAAATCGCACCATAAACCTGCGTTACTTTTATGTGACAACCAAGCAGCCCTCCACATTGCTGCCAATCCTGTTTTCCACGAAAGAACTAAACATATAGAGATTGACTGCCATTTAATTCGGGATGAGATCTTGGAAGGCAATGTTCAGACCTCTTATGTCTCCACTCATTTACAATTGGCAGAGCTCCTTACCAAAGCTCTGCCCTCTTATGTCATTCATTCCCACTTGTCCAAGATGGGAATAGTCAATTTCTATTCTCCATCTTGCAGGGGGATATTAGAATCTGTTAATGCTGATACTCAACCGAATTGCTGAAGCAGGAATATTCTAGAGAGAGCATCAATCTGTTAGAAGATTTTTTATTTTATGCTGAGCTGTAAATTAATTCTGTTATTTTGTATTAGTGGATAGGGAAGATTCTTATGATTCCTTTTGTGTATATATAGTCCTTTTCCATTTGTAATTGTAACAACTTTCACGGGAATTCAATTGAATGAAGAAAGGTTTCCTTCTCTCCATGGCCTGATTCACATTTCTTTTAAATTCTTACAATAAATGGTGATGTTTCAGTCATGACAATCTTATCAATGTAAAGTTATAGTAATAGTCCTTGTACTCTTTTTGTTGCAACAATTATCAAATAAAATTTTATATTTTGCAAACCATATTATTATCGGATGAAACTGTTAAATTCTAATAAATTATTCCGCAAAACGTTTTCTGATATCAAGCGAAGAAAGTAATGCAAGCATGAATGAAAAAACTAACGATAAAGGAAATAAGCTAACTGACAATCCCATATGAAACAAGTTCACCTAAAAAGTTCTATTAAAAAAGAGAAGGAGAAAAAGTGAGGCAAACGAAAGCTACTTTTCCAAATTAACCAAAGACCGGAGATTTTTGAAAGCCAAAATTTGAGTCAGAATGTTGGATCGCTTTGGAAGGAAGAGGAAGAGCAAGATTAGAAGTCATAGTTGGCTCAACAATAGTAGCAGTCTCATTTGATGGAACGATAACCGGATGGTCCATAGGCTGAAGTGGTTCAACGAAAAGTGACAGAGCATCTAAAGCCTCAAAGATCAAATGGGAGGCCTTGGGAGATAAGGTGTCTTCAACATTTTCTTCGCGAGCCTCTAAAAGTCTATGTTACATTCTAGATGAAAGATCCTAATGATATCAAGAACCTTGTTACCCTTTCTTGCATCACATCCTCGATAAGCTTGGCCTCAATAGCATTCACCTCGACAAGGCTAGACTCCAGATTTGTCTCACTATTTTCTACTAAGTTGCGAAGCATGACCATTTCATTCATCATATTCTCGAGATCTTTGGAGGTGGCATACTACTCAGTCTTTGTCAACTGAAGCTCATCTATAAGCCTTGAAATCTTGTGATCGATCCTTTTGAAAATGTCTTATGATTCTAGTTGGCTTGCTCCAAATCCTTGGAAACCCTTCTAACATCAGGCAAGCCTCCTTGGTAGCATAGGCTTAGTACCCTTGCTGAGTTCTTTATATTTGGCATTCTCTTTCTCAGCTTCCTCTAGTTTTCTCAAAAAAGTACCACATTTATTCTACAAAGATTGAATTTTCTTATCCAAACTGTCAACTCACAAAATACAAACCTCATATTTTGCTACTTATCATAATGTAGTACAGCAGCTCACATAAAATGAGGAACAATTAGTTTTCCTCTTTGCATAAGGGTAAGCTCTGCCGCAAGCTTCTCCCACGATTGATTGAAATAGGTATACAAAGATCTCGTTGTCCAATAAATGAAGGCAGGTAGAACATACAAACCTTCGAATCTAATTCTTCATTTATAGGAGGGTTGAACATAGACTTCGAACCTAGAACAAACTCCCTCGGGAAATAAGAAAGTTTGGGGTTTGAAACTTGCTCAAATCCATAAGGCACCTTCTTTTTCCCTTTAGAAGGATGTCTAATGCAATTTGGTGAGGAAACAAAAGGCATAGTCTCCAAAGGCAAAGATCCTTAAGCTGAGGAAGCAACAATAGGGGACAATGACCCTCTAGGCCTTTATGAGGGTATATTCTGGCTAGAAATACATTTAACTGCCCCCCCCCCCCCCCCCCCCGTCACATTCTTTAACCCCCTAGATCCTTTGGAAGGCAACTCTTTAGGATGGAGAGGTATTGAAGTTTTCTTCTAACGTTTGGAGGAGCCAGCAGCAAGGTACGTGCTAAATTTAATCTGCACTACAAAAGAATAATTAGAAATTACCCAATATTAAAATTAATCGAAAGACGAAGCAATCTATGACGTATATACTCACCCATAGTATTCTATATCCCAACGTTGAAAAAAATTTAGAATTAGAAGCACGAACCAATCTTTTCACTTCAGGAGCTTCAAGATTTATGCTAAGGATAGGTGCCACTAGAGCGGTAAGGCTAGTAAAAGCTCGACCTCTAAGAGAACCTTGCTTTTTACCTATACATATGTATTAAGATAAGATAGCATCAAATTAAAATAGAAAATAAACGAAAAGTCAATACTCACTATATTTGTTATAATATCAAGGCATAGCAATCGAGAGGTTAGGATCATTAGGTTGAAACCCTCAGTTGCATTGAACAAAGAAAAAACTTTCTTTCCAATTGTACACCTTGTTGGGAGTAATTACAAATTTTGAACACGATTTAGAAGAACGGGAATAAAGGTAGTAATGCCCTTTTTGTGGTTCACCTTATACCCGCCTTTACAAGATGACAAATAGATCGAAAAATATGTGAAGAAAGTTCTCCCTCTAAATGTGGAACTCCATAAAAAGAACGATCCAACCTTATGATCTCACCCATTAGGAGTAAGTTAGGTAGGAGCAATATTAAAAGAATTAAGAACCTCATGAAGAAAAATGATTAAAGGGAACTCTAAGCCCCATATCCATTGAGTTGTATGAATAGCTATACAATCACGAATAGGACGGTCTGCGGTCTGCAGTTTGAAATTGCAATGGGCATACTAACTCAATGTCACCATGAACGTTAAACCTACTTCGAATCTCATCTAAATCCTTCTTAGTAATGCTGGTAAATGTTTTCGAGCTTCAAACACCTTTTCGTCACTTCCACTAAGACTATCAGGCTTACTCGAGGGTTCGCGTAATTCATCCCTGAGTTGGGAGCCACCTCCTTACCTAAGAAATTCCAGGTTAACACTAGTTTGGATAACTGCGGAGTGAGGTAATACACCAGTATAACACTTCTACAAAAGAAGAAGAAGAAGCACCTAATTGACCATTCCTAAATCTTGAATTGTTAGCTTCAAAACTACAAAACATGTTTTAGGAATCATTTTGGGGAGATATTGTAAATAAATCCTCAAATCTCTAAATAGAAAAACCCAAATAGAAAGCAAGAAAAATAGAAGGAAGACTACGTACCTAAGAAAGATTTTTCGAGAATTAACAAGAAAGAATAGGAGATGAAATTGCAAAAAAGAGCCCTAAAAAGTATAAAGCCCAGCAATCAAAGACGAAGAAGTAGAAGCTGGAATGGTAGCAAAAAGGAGAGTGATATATTTATATGTTGTGATGAAAGATACGAGTCGTTGGATCGAGTCTATAATAATCTTAGCCGCTAAAAAGCAATTATACAATCTTAACTGTTGAATATCAGAGGCGCCTAAAAAATATTTTGAAATAAATGGATGAGATCGCTGATACGTGCATTAAATGTGTGCAGACCATTAACCTAGAAACGTACAAACTGGCACATCAAGTCATGCAAAAAAGACAGTGCCCGCGTGGGTGACCGCGGGGATGACCGCACACACACATACATGGGGTCAGGATTATTTTATTCATGTGGGACCCGCGCCTGGGCTGTGAGTGTGCGGTCATCCATGCGGTCACCGGCGCGGGTCATTTAGCAAAATCCTGCAAAAAATTGCTATAATCATAGAATGTCCTCTTAACATGATACACATCAGCCACTATAAACAAAGAAGAATATACTTGAATAATTTCATCTCTTCAGAATGGAAGTTCATAGCTCAAAAATAAATACTTAAACTCGAACTTCAGGACTATATCACCCAAAAAAATAAAGAAATAAAATACATAAGTCCCAGATTTAAACATGAATAATTAAATTTGGACTTTGGGGACTATTTGTTAAATAATGAACAAATACTAAAGAATAAGCAAGCGAACTCATGTTCCTTTATGTGAATTTGAAAATAATTGAGCTTCGGAAGAAAAAATTGAATATTCATGAAACACAAGAGCTCGTAACCAAGGGTAGCGAATTGTTCACATAATGTTCTACGTTGACAAAAATCGTTATCAAGGCACACATGGGTAAATAATAAACGCATGATTTCAAAATCAATGAATGAACAACACGTAAGTTGATGAATAAAATGTGAACACATAACAGAATTAGTTAGAAATCCACAATTGAATGACCTACATTTTCATTAATCAAAAAGGTCCAATTCCCTAAAACTCTAAAAGAAATCTATAATAGTCCCACCTAGAAGAAGATATCATGCAAAAAATTAATATTTCTCTCCCAAATAGTTTTTTCTCCTTTTGTTCCTTATTGAGCATCTGGTATAGAAAGATAAGGAGGAGAAAGTCCACGTTAGGTAAAATGAGTTTGTTGATCATAAATCTGAGGTCAACACCTGGCTTCAATAATATAGCACCAATGCTCCAGACCAAATTTTTGTCATCCTCCGTATTTAGCAGAATACGGTAAAAGCCAAGGCGAGAGATATCAACCTTCAGTTCGACAGTCCCAAAACAATATGTAATTAGCTGCAAATCAGCCCATCTTCCTAGCATGTCTCCGCTTAATAGCATTACCCTGTCCTATTTCACAACTCTAGGTATTCACAGTATATGTATAATTAATTTTTATTACAACAAATTTCTCTTTATGAGATTGTGGTTCCGGCTTCAAGAACAACCACATAAGAGAATTGCTACTGAGGTTTGAATGGGATTTTGGTGATTTTTGGCAGGGTCACGTGGCCTAGTTGACAGCGGAAAAGAGAAGAAATTACAATGGCTTAGGTAATTCTCAACATGTTGGAAAAACTGGTATATAAATTGTATTTTGTTAATTAAAAGATGCATATTATTTGTATTACATTAACTTGCAAATTATGGATAGAGTCTCGACTTATCGAAATAAGGATATGCGAATGAAAAATAAGCAAATAAAAACTTACTCACATTTAGAAAAATGAGAAATTAGAAGGAGATGAAATGAATGGAAGTATGCTATATTAAATCTCTTTAATATAGATTTCTCTCTACTAGTGCTAATAGGATCAAATGAACGTCTATCATCCAAGACACAATACTTCTTTCCAAATTAATATAGTCTAATATTAATTTTATCGGGAGAGATATTGTTGTACTCTTCTAGACCATATGATTTCGAATACTAAAATATCAAACATGAAATTCGAAAATAAATTAGAAATTATTTTGACATAATTTGAAGAAGTAATGAATTAAAATATTTTAATTCAATTGATTTGAGTGAAGAAAGTGAAATTACGAGGGTCTAATCCATTAAGTTCAATGTTTTTGTTCGGACAAAGCCCGCGAGCATACCGAATCGTTGATAAGTAATAATGTGATGAAGTTGAGTTATTGTCCCACGAGGAAGAATTGCTAACTATAGTCACTAGTTTGTATCAAATTCGATGTTTGCAACACAAAAGATTGGTTGTTTTGTAATTTTCCTAAATTAAGGTAAAAATGCTGTAAAAGATTGTGTCTTATCAAATAATATGATGAATGTATGGATGATGACACTTGAATAAAAATAAACTCTCTATTGTATATCTAGAAAGCTTAATAAATGAAATGGAAGAAAATTGAGTTGCCTCCCAATAAACGTTTTTTATAGTTATTAACTTGAATTTGTTGTTTTGACTACTCAAGGTGACTTGAATGCTTGCTTTGCATATGAATTTGGATTAAGCAAGAGAATGGCTCTATTCGTTATTTGTCGGGAGCATCATGTCGTGGAATGATATGGTGTAGAAGTTCACTATGAAGTTTTTCCCGCCATATCGAGTCCATCAAATTCGGAATGAACCATACAGCTTTAAGCAAAAGGGCCTTGAGAGCTATCCGAAGGCATGGGAGTGGTTCAAGGACTTGTTTAGGAAGTGTCCAAATCTAGACATTTCCAAGCAAGATCAAGTATACATCTTCTATTATGGATTACACCAAGAATACATAAATATGATAAATGCTTTAGTGGATAGATCAGTAATGAAGATAGATATTGATGGGGCCCATAAACTATATGAAATGATTTGCTCAAAATCAAGCTGACTGGCCAACAAACAGAGACTTTCCTAATAAATTAGCTTGTGTTCATAATATTGATACTGTTAGCAACACGGAAGTGATAACGAAGAAGCTAGACATCTTTACTCAGTCTGTGAATATAGTAAACAAGCCAACACCAATTTGCGCAGGTTGTAGGATGGTTTATATAACTGTTAGTTGCCATTTAGCTTCCACTCGTATAGTTCAGCCTGCAAAGATCAGCTATGCATTGAACTCATAGAGGTAGCAGAAAAGCCCATACCCCAATACATATAATCCTAGTTGGAAAAATCATCCAAACTTTTTGTGGGCTAATAATCAGGGTCAGGAAAATCCAGTTCAGAGCAACACGCCAGGATTTTAGCAACAACAAGAGAAGATGTCACCAAGATTGAGACTAAAATCCAGAATTAGCAAGCCTTTATCTAAAACTTAGAGAGTATATGGGGTAGATCGTAGCTGCATTGTCCAACAGACCACGGGTACCTTTCCAAGGAACATAGAGAAGTATCCACGAAAATAGGCGTTAACAGTGAAAGTTGAGAATTATGCAGTTATTGAGACATTGTCATTCAAGCATAATCCCTTGTTTGAGCTTATGTGCCGCATATTCAATTTCTTCAAAGTCTTCAAAAGCAACCAAAAGAGGAACGTGTTTAGTCTATCACTACAAGGAGGAGTTTAGTTCCAGCGATCAGTGTAAAAAGGAATGGGACCAAGGAGAATTAGGTACCTATCATGGACTAAGAAGTGGTTCAGTCTCAAGAATCAACGAAGGTTAATAAAAAAGAACAATTAGACACTCCATAGGGTAAGGTAACCGTTCATGTCAATAAATTACGCCTACAGCCCCGATTTCTTAAAGGTTGCACAATAACCAGCTGGAGAGGCAATTTGCAAAATTCCTAGATACCCTTAAAAGTTGCAAGTCAATATTCCTTTCCTTGAAACGATTCTACAGATTCCTAACTACTCCAAATTTTGAAAGAGATGTTGACTAAGAAGAGAAGCTACCCGAACATGAAATAGTTGCATTTCCTAAAGAGTGCACTACAATCCTTCAGCATAAGTTCCCGCTTAAACTAAAAGATCGAGGGAGTCTCATTCTATCTTGCTCTATAAGAGATTCGCATAACATTAATGCTTTGATTGACTCTAGAGTAAGTATTAAATTGATGCGTTTGAACATTTACAAAAAATAGGATTGGGGAGCCAAATGAGACATCAATCACTCTACAGCTGGCTGACAGATCAATCAAGTATCCTCGGGAAATTGTTGAAGACATGCTCATCAAAGCTGGAGATTTCATCTTCCAGCTAATTTTATAGTTCTTAATATTGGAGAGAATCGAGATATGCTAGTGATCTTAGGAAGACCATTCCGTCGTACTTTGTTGGACTTTGAAACCTATGAGATGATTTTAAGGGTGGAAGATAAGCATGGGATTTTTACTTTGAAAATTCCACTCAAACAACCACCTCACCTCGAAGAATGCAAAAAGATGGAAACTGAAGTTAGGAATGACTATGCAAGTCATCGCTAGAAGAAGGGCGCTGGTAGACTGATTGGAGCAATAAAGAATCAATATGGGAACTTTTAGCGTTGGAGGTTCATGGATGACGCTGAAGTTTTCTACAAGTACAGTTGTTGAGTAGCCAAAACAACAAAATCAAGCTAATGACTATAAAAAATTTTATTGGGAAGCAACCCGATTTTCTTCCCTTTCATTTACAATATGGAGTTTATTTTTATTCAAGTGACATCATCCATGCACTAAAAAACATGAATTGTAACTTGCAGGCATAACCTGCCTATGTCCATTGTTTCGTTTCTCCTTCATCCCTTAAATTTTTTTTTGGTTATGAGATGTTTTGGCTTACTATTACTTGTTCCAGGTTATTTGAGTACTAGTGTTTGAATTTTATTCATATTACAAGAACGTGATATTCAGGAACACTCAAATCTACACTGAACAAGTGGAACGCAATCAAGCGAACCATCTAGTTCATACACTTTCATACCAATTCAGCCACCATCTTTGGCTTAATTAGGGGAGTCTTCAATTTTATGCATACTTAGTGTTATATTCTCATACATTGAGGATAATGCACGTTTTAAGTTTGGAGGTAGGATGTTAGTGTCGATTATGTGTGCTTTTATTACTTTTGCATGTTTGTTGTGGGCTGTATAGTAAAAAAAAAAATTATTCTTATGTACTTGTGTGGGCTAGATGGCATTGCTAGCAATGATGTATATATAGAATTATGTGTTAAACTAGGAGTGGTTGATATATTACACGTTGGGATTGATTAATGCTTATTTATATAAAACCTGATCTTTCTTGCATATGAGACTTGTATTTTTTGCTTCATGAATGAATGTCTTGGTTCATATGATGAAATATGATGAATATAGTGGAAATTTAGGTACTAAAATCTAGAAAAATCACTATTACATACATTCCTAAACCACTTCTAGGATAGTTTGGAGATGGTTGAACTAGTGTAGAGGGACATTGATATGATTAGAGATTCCATGTGTACAACTGTTGTGTGGATTGTCTAACGCCAATAGAATAAATATTAGGTGAAAATCTTAAGCTAGGGGTCGATTTTTAATAATAGTTGTTTAATAAGGGGCATTGCACTAATCATGGTATGAAATAATGGAAAAAATTGTCATGTTGCGCAATTACCCTAAAAGATCCTAACGAGAACGTCTATTGAAAATCCTAAAAAGAAAACTAAGAAAGGGATCAAAGTAGTGCATGAAATAGAATACGTACAACATAATTGAAAAAGTAAGTTATGAAATAAAAGTCGCACTAAATACTTTGATTAAGTCCCGAATACTTGTTTGAAAGAACTAGACCTTTAATAAGAGATAATTAGCCTAGTTAAGTTTTAAAGGTCAAAGCGATCATAATAAAAGGAGAATCATTAATTGTTGAAGTATTTAACTACTACTAGTGAAACCTATTCAAACTAGAGAGAGTAAGGACTAGGGTTATCTAAAATTCAGTCTAAGATCACACCTTGAGAAAATGAGTGAAAAGAATAAGTTTGGATGTGTGTATCTCACAAGTGAAGAAATGAGACATTTGACCATTAAGGGTTGGGGATTGAATCAAGCATAAATTTGTGATGTTTTACATAAGTCTTCAGACACACATGTCGAGTTTTACATTGAATAGGTAGAAATTGATTCTTCTATGTGATTTTCAAACTATTCTTTCTATTGACATAGAAATTTCAATCATGAGACCAACGACATTTTATCTAACCAATTGTATTTAGAGTTAGGCTATAATTTGTTTGAGGACAAACAAATATTCAAGTCTGGAAGTATTTGAAGAATGTATAGTACACTTATTAGACCGTTAAACTAGAATATTTGTTGATAATTTTTATGAATTATGATTTAATTCTATATAGATTTTGCTTTGTTGGTAAAGATTGATTATTATGGCCGAATTGGAGAAAAAGAAATAAGAAAAGGGGCTAAATTGCAAGAAATCTAAAGTTTGAGTACTAAAGTGCAATAGCTCAAAAGTTGTGCCGAATCTCAAGATGAAGAGTCGAGAGTACTAGAGTTAATTGGACGAGAAAAGAAGATAAAGGAGTGAAAACGAATGAAAGAGGACCAAAGTGCATCGTGAAAAAAGTTCAATGACCAAATTCCCCAAAATATACCTATGCGGTCACATGGGTCTAAAGACCATGTGATCACATGGCACACCTGTAGGAAAAATGAAGCCAAACTTCATGAACTAAGTTATCACAAGATATATAGCCATGCAATCACATGACTTTCCGGCTAGGAAAGATTTTTTTTCCTTTTTTTAATTTGGCAAGTTTTGATTTGATATATTTGGCATCCTTTATGACCAAAAGATCGGCTAGAACATGAGATACCTAGTTTCTATCATAGAATTGAAACTAGCTAGAGGCAAACAAGAGATTCCACAACAAGATTTGAAGTTCCATAGCTCAAATTGAAGTTTGAAGTGCAAGAAATCAAGTTTTTAAGTTTTATATCTATTTATTCGTCTCAAGGGATGCCTTTTCATATCTTTTTGTGTAACTTTAATAAAATAATACTATGCTAAATCTCTTCTGTATTGGATGAATGATGAAACCTATTGATTGTATTTTTTAATTCAATAGAGTCGGGTGGTGCTAAGGATATGTTTAATATATTTTGGAAAAAATATTAGATATTAGTAGATTATCGATTCTCACAAACACTTGAATAACACTAACTCACATAAGTTGAGAATTGGGAATAGAAATCAATCGATTGATTTTGAAATCCAATGCATCCATCTCGTTATTTGATAAAAATAATCTTTTACAGTATTCTTAGTTTAATTTAGAAAAATTAAAAAAACAACCAACTCTTGTGTAACGTAGATCGAATTTGGTAGAAACTGGTACCTATAGTTAACAGTTATTTCTCGTGGGACGATAACTCAATTGATCAAATTATTATTTGTCAACGATCTCGTACACTTGCGGTATTTGTCCAAACAAGTTTTTGGGATGTTATTATCGATTATGCGTGATTTTATTGCTTTTGCATGTTTGTTGTAGGTTACGTATTAAAAAATATATTCTTGTGTGCTTGTGTGGGTTAGATGACATTGTCGACAATAATGTACATGGAATTATGTGTTAGACTAGACATGGTTGAAATATTACATGTTGGGATTGATTAATGCCTATTTATGTAAAAATTGATATTAATTGCGCACGAGACTTTTATTTTGTGCTTCATGAATGAGTATCTTGGTTCATATGATGAAATATGTTGAATATAGTAGAGTTTAGTTGCTAAAATCGAGAAAGGTCACTATTACATACATTTCTAAATCATTTTTAGGATGGTTTGGATATGGTTAAATTAGTGTAGGGAAACGTTGATATGATTAGGGATTCCATGTGTGAAACTGTTGTGTGGGTTGTCTAAGGCCAATAGGATGAAGATTAGGTGAAAAACTTGAGTTAAAAGTTGGTTTTTAAGAATATGTGTCTAATAAGGGGCATTACACTAATTATAGTATGAAATAAGGGAAAAAGTTGCCATGTGTGAAACTACCCTAATAGATCCCAATGTGGACACCTATTAAAAATCTTAAAATGAAAACTCAAAAAGGGATCAAGTTGATGTATGAAACAGAATACGAACAGCATAATTGAAAAAGAAAGTTCATAAAATAGAAGACGCACTAAATATTTTGATTAAGTCCTGGACAATTGTTTGAAAGAACTAGATTTTTAATAAGGGATAATTAGTCTAGTTAAGTCTTAGAGGTTAAAGCAATTAAAATATAGGAGAATCCTTAATTGTTGAAGTGTATAACTAGTATTAGTGAAACCTATTTAAACTAGTGAGAGTAAGGACTATGGTTATCTAAAATTCAGCTTAGGATCATACCTTGAGAAAATGAGTGAAAAAATTAAGTTTGGGGTGTGTATCTCACAAGGAGGGCCCGAAATTGAATCAAGCATGTGTTTGTCACACTCACATCAAGCTTTGCATTGAATAGTTATAGATTGATTCTTCTATGTGATTTTGAACTATTATTTGTAGACACAAAAATTTCAATTATAAGACCAACGTTAGGTCATCTAACCGATAGTGTTTGGAGTTGGGCTATAGTTTGTTTGAAGACAAATAAATATTCAAGTTTGTGGGTGTTTGACAAGTGTATTTTGCACAGTTATTTAGGCCATTAAATTGGAATATTTGTTGATGATTTTTATGAATTATATCTTAGTTCTAAGTAAATTGAGCTTTGTAGGTAAATCAAGCATTCAATCACACGATTGCACACACCCTAAATATTATTCCAAATACCTAGTGCCTACGTGTCAAATATGAAGGGTTCTACTTATTGTGAATCTCCCTTCACTATAAATAAGCAACAAGTTATCTAATTGATAACTAAGCAATCAAATAACACTATTCATGCATATTTAATCACAAACACAAGAAATAATTAGAATACGATAAGTCTTGAATAAGAAATATAACTCAAAAGTTTTCATCATTCATCCAATACACGAGAGAAGTTTAACCTAACATAATTGTATCTAAATCACTCGAGAAGTTTAACCTAATATAATTGTATCTAAATCACACAAAAAGTTAAGAAAAGACATCACCCAATTCAAAGAATAGATGTAGAGCTTAAGAAATCAATTTCTTACATGCACTTTTCCTTTGATTTTAGCCTTAAATCTTCCTTGTGTTAATTCTCATTAAAGCTCTTGTCTAGCATCACTTAAATGATAGAATATGTGATAATAGCCTTCCTCCACGTTCTGGACGACCCTATAGGTTAAACAGATGTTGAAAAAATCATACCATAACGAGTCAAAGCGAGAAAAAGGAAAGAGAATATTTCCAATCGAAAAGCCATGCAATTGCATGGCTATAATCTATGCGATCATATGGTACAATGAGTTTGGCTTCAATCGTTCTGCAAGAGCACCATGCAATCGCATGGGTCTAATTTGGTCGCTGAACTTCTTCAGCTACTCACTTTGAGCCTCTTTCATTCCTTTTCGGTCTTTTATCTTATTTTCTTGTCCAACTGACCCCCTAGCTCTCTCGAATATTCATTATGAGGTCCAAAACAATTTTTGAGTATTTGCACTTTAATCTCCCGAATTTTGAATTTCTTGCAATTTAGCTCTTTTCGTTCGTTTTCTCCCATTCCACCATAATCATCGATATTTACCAACAAAGCACAATATACATAGAATTAAGCCATAATTCATAAAAATCATCAACAAATATTCTAATTTAGCGACCTAAATAAGTATATAAAATACACTTATCAAACACCCCCATACTTGAATCTTTATTTGTTCTCAAACAAATTATAGCCTAACTCAAAACAAAATTGGTTAGATAACATACCGTTGTTCTCAAGATTGAAATTTATGTTTTAATACAAATAATAGTTTTAAAAACACATAGAAGAATCAATCTCTACCTAGTGTGTGAAGACTCGTGTAAAACATCACAAATTCATGCTTAGTTTAATTCCCGACCCTTAATGGTCAATTGTCTTATTTCTTCATTCGTGAGATACATACCCCTAAACTTATTCTTTTCACTCATTTTGAAGATGTGATCCTTGATTGAATTTCAGATGATTTTAATCTCATGCTTTCTAGCTTGGATAGATTCACTATTAGCAAGTTAAACACTTCCATGACTAAGCATTGTACTGCATTTTGACTGTTTCAACCTCTAAGACTCAATTAGGCTAATTATCTCTTATTAAATGTCTAATTATTTCAAACAAGTGTTCGAAGCTTACTCAAAGTATTCTGTGTGTCTTCAATTTCATATAGTTGCCTTTCCAATTATGATGTACATATTCTATTTCATGCACTAGCTTGATCCCTTTTTTAGTTTCCTTTTTGGGATTTTCAATAGGTGTCTTCATTGGGATATTTTAGGGTAGCTTTGCTACGTAGTAGCTTTTTTCCTTATTTCATACTATAATTAGTGCAATGACCCTTATTAAACACTTATTCTTTAAAACGGACTCCTAACTCAAGATTTTCACATAATATTCATTCTATTGACCTTAGACAATCAACGCAATAATTTCACGCATGGAATTCCTAATCTACACTAATTCAACCATTTCTAAACTATCCTAAAAGTAATTTAGAGATTATGTAATAGTGGTTTTTCTTGGCTTTAGCCACTAAATTCCACTACTTTCAACCTATTCCAGCATATGAACTAAAACACTCATTCATAATGTAAAAAATGCAAGTCTCGTGCGCAAGTAAGATCAAATTTTACCTAAATAAGCATAAATCAATCCCAACGTGTAATATTTCCTCCATTGCTAGTCTAACACATAATTTCAACATATACATCATTACCGGTAAAGCCATCTAACCCACACAAGCACACAAAAGGAGTAAAATCAAGTTTTTTTTTTTTTATCTCTACCTATTTTTTTATACAACACTTAACAACATGCAAAAGTAACAAAAACACACATAATCGACGATAATGTCACACCCCCAAACTTAAAACGTGCATTGTCCCCATAAAGTGCACGAGCTATCTGATCTGCTTGATCGCGTTCGTTCCATTATCCAGTGTTGATTTGAGTGTTCCTAAATATCATGTTCCTGTGAAATTGAAAAAATTTCAAACACTAGAGACCCAATAATCAGGGTTAATAAATATTAGGTTAAATCACCTAATAACCAACAAGAAAATCAAGGGACGAATGGGAAAATGGAATAGAGGACGGAACAGGTTAAGACTGCGGGTTGCGGCCGCAAGTTACCATTAATTTTTTTTTAAAATTTATGAATGATGACACCCAAATATAAATAAACTTCATATCCTATATCTAGAAAGCATAGTAAATAAAAGGGAAGAAAATTAGGTTACCTCCCAATGAGTGCTTTTTATAGTCATTAGCTTAACTTTGTTGTTTTGGTTACTCAGATGGCTTGAAAAGTTTATTTTCTATATTGCAACAATTGTACTTACAGACATCTTCAACTTTATCAAGTTAATACTTGCTCCAGAATGAATCAAAGCATTAATGTTATGAGAATTTCCTATAGAGCAAGGTAGAATAGAACTCCCTGGATCTTTTAGTTTAGGCAGGAGCTTATGCAGATAATACAATTGTTTCGTATTTAGGTAGCTTCATCTTTTTAGTCAATATCTCTTTTAAAAACTTAGAGTCGTTTGAAATTCGGGAAACGGTGTCAATGAAAAGAATGTTGATGTGAAGTTGTCTGAGGAAATCCAAAAACCTCTTGAACTACTTTTCCAGTTTGTTGTTCCGTAACATTTGAGGAAAATGGACTGGAGGTGCAAGTGTAGTGACATGAATAGTTGCCTTAATCTATAGAATGTCTGAATGATCTTGCTGATTTATCTATATTGATTTTTGAGACTGTTCCACTTGTTCTTCGTCTGTGGTAGGAGCCTAATTACTCTCAATCTCTTTCCTTTTTATGCTGATTTCTAACAGTTGAACTCCACTCCTTGTTGTGATGGCCTGCACTTGTTACTCTGTTGGCTGCTTTCAAAGCCTTTGGGAAAATGAGATCGGTGGTACATAAGTTTGTTCACATGGAGCAAATTTGATTGATGGCATGTAGTCCCCATCACTCTCTATAGATCTTATAGCTAACACATGTTCCCGTAGATTTTCTCTCCTTATGATTTGGCAAGGCACCTTGTGTTCTGTTGGAAAATATATTTGCTATTTACTGCAGCGAAGTTTTCAAATTTTTGATAGAGGCTTGCTGATTCTGGAATGCAGTCTCAATTTTTGTGATATACTTAACAAGTAGATCCTCCAAAGATTACCTGTTCTCTTTCTGCTACTAAAATCCTAGTGGGTAGACCTGAATTTAATTTCCCTTAGCCATATTATAAGCCCATGAGAAGTTGTGATGATCTCTCCAACTTGGATTATAGATGTTAAAGTATGGGTTATTCTGCTGCTTGTGAATTTTATGCTTAGCAGCTGACCTCTGCATGTTGAACCATATAAATGGAATAATTATTGACTATAGAGTACCAGTTTCTACCAAATTCGATCTACATGACATAAAAGAGTTGGTTGTTTTGTAAATTATTCTAAATTAAACTAAGAATATTGTTTAAAATTATTTTGTCAAATAATAAGATGAATGTTCTTTCAAAATCCACCTATTGATTTCCATTTCAAATTCTCGACTTATGTAAGATAGTGTCATGACAATCGATAACCCATCAATATCTAATATTCTTTCCAAAATATATTAAACATATTCTAAGCACAACCCAATTATATTCCTATAACAAATTCATATGCAAAGAAAGTATGTATTCAATCACACGACTATCACATGAGATTACTCACGTCATAAATGTCATTCCTAACACCTATTGCATGTGTGTCAAATACACAGTGTTCTACTTATTGTGAGTCTCCCAATACTACAAATAAGCAACTAATTATCTAAATGCTGATCAGGCATTCAAACAATACTATAGTCATGCATATTTAATCATGAACACAAAAATCAACTAATTTACTGAAGTCTTTCAAATAAAAAGGCAATCAATAGGTTTCATCATTTATCCAGTATACAAGAGATTTGGCCTAGCATTATTGTATTAAAATTACATAAAAAGATATGAAAAGGCATCACTCGAGACAAAGAAATAGATGTAAGACTCAAAAACTTGATTTCTTCCACTTCAATCTTTAATTCAAGCTATGAAACTTCAAATCTTGTTGTGGAATCTCCTGTTAGCCTCTTGTTAGCCTCAATTCTACGATAAAAACTAGGTGTATCGCGTTCATCTGGGCTTTTGGTTATAAAGGATGCAAAAAATATCAAATTAAAATTTGTCGAATCAAGAAAAAAAGAAATAAAATATTTCCTAGCTAGAAAGCCATGTGATATTACAAAGCACAATTTACATAGAATTAAACCATAATTCATAAAAATCATCAACAAATATTCTAATTTAACGGCTTCAATAAGTGTACAAAATACACTTATTGGTTTCTCTTCCTAATGGTTGCATCATTTGACAAATAATTATTTTAACCATATATATCGCACTATTGTAGATCGGGACATGATCCAATGGTCTAGATCACACATTATCAAAAGATTATGACTTTCATTGTGCACCTTTTTGAATAGTTATACAATTCTGAAAAATCATGACTCTTTAATATGCACTCCTTGTATTCGAAAAGTTGCTTCTAGTTATCACACCCATTGGAGGTCTTTTCAATTTACACATTTTAATCGTTAACTAACCCATAAATTCTAACAATCCTCCACATTAGGATAGGTAGCTTTAGCTTTGAGCTTTCCTTAGTAATAATCTATTGAACTCACTTGGCTAATCGGAGAACGTAACGTTTTAAAATGTCGATTGTTATTATAAGTCCCTATTCGGTACACATTCTTTCAAAATATTTTCAATAAAATAATATTTTTCATCACATCAATAACTTTTATTTACTTTTTAACCACATATTTCTCATCATATCACTATTTAAAATACATTATTTCATCAATAATATCCATCAAACACACCCTAAACCTAGAAAATAGATATAATGATCTCTCATATTAAACTTTATTTCTCTATTATTTTCATTACTTTTGCCATGAACTTTCTTGGGTTCTACAAGTACACTAGAGAATTCAGCTAAGTAAACTTCTCATACAACCAGCCAAGTTTTTACTCACATAGAACAATCTTTTGTAGGCATGAGATCTCCAGTCGCCAAGTTAAGTTGACTCATTAGCTTAGGTTTTTAAACTTATTTTCCACGATGCACAATTTATTCACTATCTAGATAATCTCTTTGTAAACCTATTTGTTAGGTTATTCTTCGATAAACTAATCGATATTGTTCTACTTGAAAGTAATTTTCAAATTATATTATGTTTACGACGTAGATGTCGAGTTGTACCATTGTATACGACATTTTGTGTCATTCCATTTGCAACTAGCTATCTCGATCAAATCATATAACAGATAGATTCTCACCAATTAGGAAATCCTTCGAAAAATTTTAGTCGTCATACTTCCTTCTAACTTTATTGAAAACTCTAATTTTATCTTCAATTCTATTTTCTATTTCTTTTTATTGTACAAGTAATTAATTTGACAACAATCATATGTGCCATTGCATTTTATATTCTGTGTTACATGATACAAGTTGAAATTCTATTTAGAATTCTGTACTTATTTAAATACATTTATTATGCAAAATTCTTATAGCATTTATATTCATTTTGTACGGTTCTAAACTTGCACAAAACTTTTCAATAGAACACGCTAGTAAACAATTTTTCATGTACAATTTTTTATAAATATACTGCCTGAGAAAATAAGTACATTCATTGCGGTATGTGCATGATTGATTGCTTTGTGTTAAGGCGAAAACTTTACTTACAATGTGAATATTGTTTCATATACATAGAAAATAATATTTCTGCATCCAGGTAAAGAAATTGTCAGATCTTATAAGTGTGAGCATATTATTCGTTTATGCAAATTTTATATTCTGGATATATGTTGTGATAGAAATTTAGGCTTAAACTTTTTGATTGCATATTTTGCATGCATTGTTCTTTTCCAACGAGGCGTGTTTTGTGATTCGACCAGCGTAATGTGACTTGTGATCTCGATTTAGGTCTATGTGATGAAGGTAGTCATATTTGTATGCCCAATTAAAGTTAGGCCAATGACAGTTCTAAATGGGATTGCAATATCGTTAAATGTGGAAGTACAGACTTTCACAAGACAATGATATTCCTAGATGAAATAAGATTGGTTATCAAACTTTATATTGTTAAATGAAGATTGTGTTGCTAAACTAAGTCCACCCAAAATTGTAAGGGTAGGATTGTGTTTGCATTAAATTCTTACTTAAAGTTTAGATCCACCTCAAGATTGCGAGGGTTGTGTTGCCTTCTTCAAATTAGAATTTGGTTAAGTCATTTCGTAGAAGATATTCTGATATGGCCAAAGCCTATGCCAATTGTATGTATTGATTGTGACAATTAATCAATTATAGCTAGAGCATAAAATTGTGTGTACAACGGTAAAATTGTTGAAAAGTTGTGCATAATTTATATTTCGTAACACGTGCATAATTTATACTATATTAACACAAAAATTACGAATAGAGTATCGACTTATCGAAATCAAGATATGTACATAGAAATAAGCAAATGATAACTTACTAACATTTTTAAAAAATTTAGAAATTAGAAGAAAATGAAATGAAGAGAGATAGCAATAAAAATTTCCTTAAGACATATTTCGCCCCTACACTCGTGCTAGCGGGATTAAATGAACATCTATCTTCCAAGATACAAAACTTCTTCCATAATTACTATATCACAATAATAATTTTATCAGGCGAACTAAAGTGTGACTATATTCTTCTACACTTGATGATATCGAATACTTCAAATATCGAACGCAAAACTCAAAAATAATTTGGAAATTATTTTGACATAATTTGAAGAATGAGAAAAATTTTGGAGTGAAGAAAAATGGAATGAGAGAAGTCTCATTTATAGATTTAACATCTCTCTTCTTAATGGTCGTATATTTTGACAAAAATATCATTTTAACCATTATATCGCACAATTTCAGATTGGAAAATGATCTAGTTGTTTAGACTTTACCCTTTTAAAAGGTCTTGACTTTTCATTGTACGTCTCTTTGAATAGTCACACCCAATCTGAAAAATCATAACTCTTCAATATGCACTTTTTACATTTGAAAAGTCACGTCCATTTGTCACATCTATTGGAGACCTTTCTAATTTACACATTTTAATCGTTAACTAACCCATAAATTCCAACACAACCGTGGTGGCCGATTGGTGGCCTAGGGCGAACCCTCAGAGAGAGATTATGTGAGAAAACGTCCTATCGTGTGTGTTTTTACATTGATATTCAGCTTTGATAACAAACTCATGGTTTTACGAGTAGTTTGAATGTAGATTGAACAACATTTGGACGTTGCTAAAACATAAATGGTAAAGTGTAAATGTAAATGTAAATATGTTGCTAAATTATTAATGGTAATGGACCACAAATGTTGCAAAAGGACATATTAGCAACACACATTAGAAAATGTCGTCAAATCTCAATTGAGTTAACCAACGACAATCTACATTTAATGACTGTTGCAACACAGCCCTTTTAAACTCCACAATTAATAAATGTTGTTACTTACATGTTGCAAAGTGCCATTTTTCTTGTAGTGTCACAACTGAAAACCTCATAATTTTCCATGTAACGTGTTTGGCAACTTTCCCAACATAGTCAAGTTGGGTTAGTCTTTTGAATTGACCTGCTGCGTTTTAGTTATATCTTTAGTTAAATCAATTGTTTTAATCTTGCATTTAAGTTCTTAATACATTGTAAATACATTTTATGTCGTGAAAAAGTCGACAGTGTAATATATCATAATGGAGATTTAGAATGATCATCATCGTGGAATTGAAAAGGAATGAAGACCATAATATTGTTGGTTCGAAGTTATATTAAATTTGAAGAAATCTTCGATAAAGTGATCGACGTACATTGATCATCATGATGTATTCAAGATGAGTTAGAAATTCAAAATCCCTAGAGCGGCATGTTTGAACAAACCTTCTGCAAGATATATAAAGATGAAGACTTGGGGTTGGAGTGGATATATCACTACACCAACAAACTCCATTATTTAATGTATTTTCAATCCAAAATATATACAAAACCAGAAGAACATGTAGAGGTGGACACTAGTTTTATGCAATCAAGTGAATGTCGAGGTAATGAAATGAGTGGATTAAGAACTATGAGCACTTGACTCTCTTTTTGGTACGAACTCAAAATGTTGAGCTATTGATTATTTTTAAACTAATTATTGATTGACATCTCAAAAATGTCAAGCTTATGAGCTCATCAAGTGACTAAATTGGATATAATTCATTAATGGACTGTTAAGTATTAAATCTTACAAGATTTCGTCCAAAAGCATGTTAAGTGTATTACGATCTCTATCTAGAAGTCTCTACTTTGCATGGACAAGACAAGCCATCCACCCAGCAAAGAGATACACGATAGTATACCCATTGTAAAGTGTCTAGCCTTATTCACTGGTTCTGGACAAATTTGTGTGGATAGTAAATTTTAAGCTGCATCTTCTCTTCATAATCTCACTGTTTAGACAACTTATAATTTTTATGACCTAGGATTTTTCGTTATTTGCCGAACCACATGTTGGAAGAAAACGGTTCGCCCATGTGGGTTGACCCGACCCGGTTGCATGGGTTGGTTTATTGAAGGGAGGAGTTAAATTTTGAGTTTGAAACTAACCTCCTATCACCCTCAACCTGTACGTAACTTCCACTATAGGGTCAAAAAAAAAAAAAAAAATCTCTCAAGACATGCAAAATTCATGTGTGAAGAAAAGGGTGAAAACAACATAAAGGTTATGACTTGATTTGGAAGTATAACATCTTAAATTTGGTTCTTGGATTGTGGCTATCAAACTCCTTCCCCTATGATCGAGCTTCTTACCAAAAAGTGAGTACAAAGTAGTATAGGAAGAAGAGTGTGAAATTTATGCATGTCAATTGAAAACTCGAGCGTATCAATGTTTTCATAAAGCCAAAATGTCTATTATTACATAGTTAATTTTTGGCCATCATTTTTTAAAATTCATTTTCAACTACACATTTCATGAGATCTACAACTTTTATCAATTTTTTAACAATACATTTCATCATCTTTTATCAAAATCTACTATAAATCTAATTTTTAGCTAAACCAAACAAGGGCATAGTATCTTGCCTTGAAACTGCCTACCTACATTATATTTTGAGGCTTTGCTCATTTGTATGTTAATAACTTAATTTGACACTTTATGTTATGGTTAAATCTCTGTAAATATTATTGAGGGCAAAGGAATAATTATATGTTTCGCTCACTTCTTCCTTAAGGAAAACAAGTATTAATTGTACTTTAAAATGATAAATAATTCATTAACTACAATATTGCATACCAAACATAACTTTTATGCATGACACATGTGACCATGTATATCTAATGGCGACAACACCACGAGAACCTGTATCATTTCATTATATTCCCTAACCCCCAAATGAAACAAATGATCTCTCTATCTTCATTAACACAAAAGTTTGAAAATTATCAATGAACAGAAGGTGATCTTAATGATAATTATTCTACTTTTTTTGTAAATTTCCAATATTGGGTGGATGAAGGTTTAATTCATTTCTCCCAAATACATGCAAGTTTGAATCCTACAACATGCTTCCAGAATTATAACAAAGTAAGATAGAAAACATTAAAAAGTTCCCACAAAAATCATTTTAGAAAACTAGATACAGCACCTAAAATTGCTGTTTCATTATTATTCCATATTTTAATTCAAGTTTAAGCAAATATTCGAAATGCTGGGGACAAAGATCTGTATTATGTCTTTAATTTAGAACCTTTTCCCGATGTAAAGATTTTATATTTGAGAAAAATATTACATAGCGTTTGCTTAGATTATAACAATTAGGCAAATTTCAAATTATCCCATCTATCTTTGCAACAGATCAAGAATAAGAAAAGACAAAGTAGTGGACAGATATTACCTCACAATAAAAATCTGTGCATAATAGCAGTGACAAGTACTCAAAATCTCACTTCGAAATTGTCTCATTCATAAAGTCAGATCTAAAGTACTAGTCGCCATTCTTGCATGCTTTCTGTGATTTTCCTTTGAGGATGAAGAAAACAAGGACAGAGATAAGCTACTATCAACTGCATCATTCTTGGAACTTGAATGATTACTCCCCTCGACTTTGCATGTCGATTTTAGTGATAAATTTAGATCAAGATTCACCTCTGAAAACTTCCTTTTCAATGGGCTTGTACCTTCTTGATCCACCACTGGAGTCTTTTCGCTTCGAGGGAAAGAGGTTTGAAAATGATTTGTGCTTTCATGCCCTCTATCTTGTAATTTGCTACTGAGATTTGGGTTTGTTAAGCTTATTCCAACTTGAGTTTGCCAAAAAAAATTATTTGGGAGTACTCTTTCTTGCTCTTTCTGATTATTTTCAAGGGTTCCCCAGTAGGGCACTTGCTTATTCATGTGAAAATCAGAACCCTGTATATATCCCTTGCTCCTACAAATCCTCTCAGAAGCTGATGCGTACAATCCATTTCCTGTTATACTACTTGATCCATTGTGAGAAGGACTATAAACAGAATTGGTACGGTGACTCAAAACGGCATCTCCATAGCTTTTTAACAAGATAACAATGGAATTAGGGCTTGAAAAAGTTAAAAAAAAAAAAAGTCAAAAATATCCATATTCCATATGCAATTCACAATTTATACATACCGAAAACTCGAAATAGGTGTTTGACTATAAGTTTGTAGCATAGGAAGCTGACTAAGGTTATAAATATGATGATCTCCACCATCAAGAAGAAGCCGCTGCTCCGAAATAACTGCTGATCATGACATTTCCGGCAAAAATTAGAAGAGGTACCCTAGTTGTATATTATGTATGGATGAGAAAATTTCGTACCTTGATTAGGGTCATCTATCTTCTTGCTTCTATACATCTGATCAGACAACAGCAATCCAAAGATTCAGTTGTAAAATTAAATTGAATCTAAAGAAAAAATAAAGCAGAAAAATTCTGATAATTAATTGATTAATTGCCAAATTAATTATAGTTGCCTGAAGATGGCTCTTGACATGAGCAATGCTAAGGCCTTTCATGTTCATCAATTGAAGAACCAACTTTGGAGTTGCTCCTGCACCAATATTAAGTAAATTAAAACATATAAAGAACATTAATTTGTGGGAAATATTAGAAAATTAATTAATTAGGTTAAGAAAATTGAAGGACTCACTTTCTTGTCCTCCTAGTCTCTCGACTGCATGAACAAAATAAAGGTGGAGCTCTGGTGTCCATCGAAGGCGGGGTGTTTTCGATCGATTGTACTGTCTTATAGATCCAGAATTGGCCTTTTTACCATTCTCTTCAACTGTGCTGTTGCTTGTGCTGTTTTCATACATGGGTTTGCCTTCATTTGCAGTTTCATCTTCAATCGGGTTTTTCAGGCTGCTTGTGTTGGAATTTTCCATGCTGGATCAAACTCGTTTCATCTTATCTCAGAAGAAAATCGTTCTGTAGAGAGGGTTTGAAGGATTCTCGTTGTCACCAAATTTGTGAAATGATGTGATCTGGTCTTACTTTTAGCTTAGAGCGGCATATTAGATGGAGATTTAGAGCAGAATAACACTTGCAGAGGGTTGTCAGAATTGGGAAAGAAAAATCCTTGTTTGAAAATATAACTAAGACCTCATACATGCATCATGTCCTTCGTACATGTGTATGGATGATGATTTATCTCCATGTACATGAGAAATCACTTGAAAAAAAAAATGTAAAAATTAGTTGATAGCAAAAAATAGTTAGTAACTTGTGACACAATGAAATACTTTTGAATTCTACTTCTCCTCGATGATGGTTGGAGCAAATTCCAACATATACAATAAGCCCGCGTTTAATTAGTGTAGCTAAAAATAAGATATTTTTTTTTATATAGATTTTTATTAAAATTGATAAGATGTGTGATTAAAATTAAATATATTTCACTTAAATTTTTTAACTACAACGAACAAAGGCTAAATTTAGCTAAAAGAATGTATAAGAATTCAGCAAGAACACGTCATGACACATAACCTCGTTCTATAATTGAATGAAAAGACCAGTGCCATCAGAATTTGCATTGCATTCGTGTGTGTGGGTGATCCAGGAGAGAAGAAAACAAAACTCTTCATCTCGAGAATCAAGAGAAATTGTCCCTTGTTGAAGTTGAGACTTGGAATTATTGGCTTGAACAATTACTAAACTATATTTTGTCTAAATCAAATGTTATTACAATCTGACTGATATATTAAAACCCCTTTTTTATTTCTTGAAATCCCAAGAACTAAATCCAAAAAACAAAAGGGTAAAAAACTCATCTCTAAGAATCAAGGTCCCCACTTGCCTATTTGACTATTCCTGTCCAACCTCATCAACAAATGCATAATTTTCTTCAATAAACAACTCTTTGTTTGGATTCAGAGGTTTTGGAAAACAAAATGAAAAGGGAAAGTGAGTGAATTTTCACCTGCCCACCAAAATTTCTTCTTATTTGAATTTTGAAAATTTACATAATTTTCTGTTCTTTTATCCAAACAATGAAAGATAATTTTTCTTCCATTTTCATTGCTCTAATTTAATTTTATTCTACAAAAAACAAATTTCCCGTAGTATATATGAATAGTGCCAAATTGTATACAGTAGAAGGGTAGGCGGGCATCTCGCAACTGGTTTCACCTCTCTCTCATTATAGATTTCTACAAGTTGAGGCAGAAAATCACCATTGTGCCAATGGGGTTTTTTTAAGAATAATGTTATTCATAGTTAGCGATTGCAATAGTCATCATATGTAATAGCTTGTTATTTGAGGCATTAATTTTCTGTAATTCTATTACCTCAAATTTCAAGAATGTGGCTTAAATTGATAGTCTCAAATACACAATAAAATAATCATCGTATAAGAGTTTCGACTAATCATCTAAATATATTGAACTTTTTCTTAACCTTGAAGCCCAAGATTTAATATACTAAATGATTTAATTTATTAATTAAAATACTGTTATATTCATATTTTTTGCCCAGCTTGTTACATTTGTTCGACTGTCACAAATATTTAATTATTAAGATCTTTGTCAGTAATTTCATGCCATTCATGCTCTCTCTGTCATCCCAATATGTTGATGGTTTTGACCTAATTTTTGAGGGCCCCTTTTTTTTT